>MU729080.1:5240-22053 GCA_026770625.1 Nicotiana glauca
GGGGGGGGGGGCTTTAGGACAATATTATACTGATTAGGGATCAGTTCCTGGCCGTTTGATCGATTAACATCGACGGCCAGGATTGTACTCTGATTAAACGATGTCGTTTGGTATGGAGTATGGGTGGACCGGGTACTTGGGACTTGGGCCTAATTTGGTTGGGCTTAGCGGGTTGGGTGCAAAATGGCCCAAATTTGGCCTTTAATTCAAACCACTTTTTTTGTATTTTTATTTTCTTTTTAATTCTTTTTTTTTCATTGTGTAATTTTGTATTTATTTTTCTAATTTTTACAAAGATGAAAAAATTGAACTAACAATTAAGCTAAAACTAATTAATGCTTAAAATTTATTTAATAACTATTTTGCGACAATTTCACAGTTAAAACAATAATATGCGAAAGTGAACTATTTTTTGTGATTTTCTTTAAATTTGTAAAGTACCTATTTTGTACTAAAAATGTGAAATTAAAATCCTAATGCAAGTGCATATTTTTGTATCTTTAACATGAATTATTATGCAACCAATTATCACAAAAATGCAACAATTATCAGAAAAATGACACCAAAATATAAAAATTATAAAAATAAAGAAAAAATTATTTTGTTTGGATTTTTGGGAATAATTTGCTTAGGGCAAAAATTACGTGCTCACAAGGAATGTCCATCTCCAGCTCTCGAGCCATGCTAGATCTGATGGGTGGGATAAGGCCCTCGATGAACCTGCGAACTCTCTCACGAACTGTAGCAACCAAGGACGGTGCATGCCTGGCCAACCTGGTGTAGCGGATAGCATACTCTGAAACGGTCATAGCACCCTGGCGCAAATGGTCAAACTCTGCATGCCATGCGTATCTGAGACTCTGAGGGAGAAACTCTCTTATGAACATTTCAAAACTGGGTCCACGTCAGTGAGGCAGTCTCGGCTGGACTGTCTATCTCATAAGTGCGCCACCAATCATAGGCGGCTCCCCGAAGCTGGAAGGCGGTGAAGGAAACCCCGTTGGACTCTACTATGACCATAGTGCGAAGAATACAGTGACACTCCTCTAGAAATCCCAAGGCATCATCTGATGCTAGTTCACTGAATATTGGGGGGGGGGGGGTCATACCTCTCGAACCTCTCAAGTCTCCACTCCTCGTCCTCTAAAGCAGCTAACCCATCCTCAGGCTGAACTGGCACTACTGCAGGGAGTGCGGGAATAATCTTGGGAGCCTACTCAACATGCACTCGTTGCTCAGGAGTGTGGACGACGGGAGTCTGTGCTCCTCCCCCGTCCTGGGATGTGGCTACAACAAGGGGAAGCAGCCCTGCTTGAGCCAAGGTGGTATACATACTCATGAACTGAACCAAAGTCTCCTGAAGAGCTGGAGTAGTTATGGAAGTAGTGGCCATGCCAGGTGCCTGGGCTCCGGCTAGATCTGCTAGTGGTGCCTCGGCTGTAGCTCGTGTAGGTGCTCTGGCTGCACCACGTGCGCGTCCTTGACCTCTACCCTGGCCCCGACCTCTGACGGCTGCAGTAGGGGGTGCGGGTGCCTGATCTTCCCGAGTAGCGCGTGTCCTTACCATCTGTGAGAAAATACAACACAGAAGTTTAGAATTTGTGATGTCAAAATATCGCACGACATGGAAATCAAATAAAGTGGAAGTTTTCCTAACAGTTACATAGCCCGTCGTAGATAAGTACAGACGTCTCTGTATTAGTCAACGAGACTCTAATAAATCGGTCTGTGTTCCGTGACTCCTATGAACCTAGAGCTCTGATACCAACTTGTCATGACCCCAGTTTGCCCTCCGTGAACGTGTCATGATGGCACTTAGTCCCTATAATTAGGTAAGCCTAACAACGCAGAATACAACATAACTTGTGGAATAAATTATTTAAAACTGAACAATTAAAAGAAAATTGTATAAAAGATGTCGCTTGACATATATTACTCAATAATGCGGAAGTCTACATTATCACCCCAAAACCCGAAGACTCACGGGAACACAAGCTAACAGAAAATAATATACGGATCTAACTCCAGAATGTCTAAAGAAAAAGTACGAAAGAAGGCTAAATACTATAGATAGAGTAAAGAAGGAGACTCTTCGGTCTGCGGACACTGCAGATGTACCTCGAAGTCTCCGTAGCTCTCCCTGCCTTAAGGATAGTGCGCCTGAAAAGAAGTACCTGGATCTGCACATGAAAAACATGCGCAGAAGAGGTATGAGTACACCACAACGGTACTCAGTAAGTGCCAAGCCTAACCTCGGTTGGGTGGTGACGAGGAATGTCAGGGCCCTACTGAGAACAATAATAATAATAAATCTTGCAATAGTATGAAATAAGCAGTAATAATTGGTACAACTATGAAGTAAGACAGGTTATACGAGACAACAATTAACATTCAGAGAAAATGATGACAAAGAGTGAAACAACTCGATATCAATACCAATAGCGAGGATCTCCCAAGATACCGTCCTGTAGTCCCTTTCATCAACTGTCCAAGGAGCTCTCGGGATACCGTCCCGTATCCCATCATATGAAAATATTCTAAAGGATCTCCCGAGATATCGTCCCGTAATCCAACTATCAATGTGCAGGGGGGTCTATCGGGAATCTAACCCGCAGTCCCAAAGTAAATGTGCAGGAGGATCTACCTGGAATCTAACCCGTAGTCCCAAAGTAAATGTGCAGGGGGATATACCAGGAATCTAACCCATAGTCACAAAGTAAACAAACAAGGGGGNCAATGTAAATACGTAATCACAACACGGGGATATTCCGAAATGAAGCTCAAAAATACAAGGCAACATGTAGTTCTAGCCTAAAATTTTTCACGTAATGAAAACAAAGCAACTTGAGCAAAAAGGCAATTTAAAACAACTAAGCATGCTTTTCTAGATAACACAAATCTATAATTTTGCAAGTAAAATATAACAGATAAGAAGAAACTCAGTCTAAATATTTAAAGTAAAACCGAATTTTTCAGCAATTAGCTCAAGTACACACTCGTCACCTCACGCACAAGACATTCAATTACCAAATATAATATCCTAAGAGGATGGTCCCCCACACAAGGTTAGACAAGCCACTTACCTCAAACCGACACAAAGTCAACTAGAAACCACGCCCTTACCACGAGTATCCGACTCCAATTGGTCCAAATCTATTCAATTCAACTACATATCATAAATAACATCACAAGAAACTGATTCTACTATTTAATTTAAACCTAAGGCGCGGAATTAGGTAAAATGACCAAAATGCCCCTCAAGACAATATCTTAGAACGGAATAATTTTCATATTTTCAGAACTCTCGTACTCTCACGAGTCTAGGAATAACAAGAACACTGAAATCAGAGTCCAAATGACCCCTCAAATCCTCCATTAAATGTCGAAGAACTTTTTCCCTAATTTCCAGCAAAATTTCGAAATTAAAAGATGAAATTAACTAAAGATTGATGGAATATAACTAGAAGGTATTAAAGAAACTTTTTCCAATGATCTCCTCTTCAAAACCCTCTCAAAATCGCCCTCTCCCGAGCTCTTATTTGATTTTTCCAACTTTTGAAACTAAACCCTTGAATTCACTATTTCTTTCCAGCTATTTCCGCATTTGTTGTCCTGGGACCACATCTGCGGTCCCGCATCTGCGTACAAATAGTCGCACTAGCAACTTTTATTTAAAGTCCAATCTCCACATCTACGGTCAAGGGACTGGATCTGCGATCCCGCTTCTGCAGACTTTTTGTCTGTCATGACCCCAGTCTCGGTCGTGATGGCGCCTAACACAATTGCTAGGCAAGCCCGACCATTTGAACACTCTCAACCCAAGTACGAAAACCCATTACCAATTAATAGAGTTAATTTAACAGTTAACAAGATTTCCAACCCGATAATAAATAGAAGCAATACGGAGAAACCAAAACAACTATCAAAACAACTCCCAACAGATCTGGGGTCATGAGTCCAGAGCCTCTAAATACAACTGAGTATCAAATCTACACATAAAAGAGTCTAGGATGTGGAAATAAAAGGGATAAGGGGAGAAGTCGGGTCCTGCGGATGCCAGGCAGCTACCTCGATAACTCCAGAATAAATCTATGAGCAGCCAATAACTCTACTGAGCCTCCGGGACCTCTGTATCTGCACACATGGTGCAGGGAGTAAAGTGAGTACTCCAACTCAGTGAGTAATAAACATATATAATGACTGAAGATAAGAAATCATGAAATATTATAATGTAAAACTATAATTGGCAATCCAGCACATTTAACGGTGAAATAGCAGTGAATCAATAATAGGTAAAACAAATAAATATCAATGCATGAATGCAATGCATATGGCCGCTGCAGCGCGCAGCCCGATCCATTTGGGTACTCACGCTCACTGTGGGGGTTCAGACTCTGGAGGGGCTCCTACAACCCAAGCGTAATATCAACACAACATCGCTGAGGCATGCAGCCTGATCCATACTCAGTCCAGAATATGCACGTAAGCCACTGGAGCAATATCAAGGTAATAGCTCTCAGCTCAAAACGTCAGAAAATGTGGTTTTAAGTTTCAAATCTTAGAAATAGGGTTGAACATTTCAAAATAGTGTTTAAACTCAGGACTGAAAACATACAACATGCCAACTAATATGGAAACAGTGATAATAATCCCTGAAGGATTCAAATGATTGGCACAAAGCCCAAGTATATCCATAAAATCCAAGTAGGATGATTACCAAATGATCTCTAGTCAAGAACACAGTATAAACATCACTCGGGACGGACTAATTCACAATTCCTAATCACAAATGACCCCGCACTCGTCATAGAGTACGTGTCTCCCCTCAATATAGCGCCACAATGCAATATTTCGGGGTTTCAAGCCCTCAGGTCATCATCTACATCTATTACTCACCTCAAGCCAGCCACAAATCTAGCTCGCTATGACTTTTCCTCTCGAATCAACCTCCTCGTGCACCGAATCTGATCAAAACCACAAGGAATACATTACAATAGGCTAAAGAAACATAACCCAATCGAAAAGACTCAAAAAGCATCGAAAATCACGAAGTTGGCAAAATCCGAGCCCCGGGCCCACTTCTCGAAAAATTACGAAATTTACATCACCGGATTTCTCATCTCGCCGCGAGTCTATGCATATCAAATATACCAAAATTGGAGTCCATTTGACCCTCCAAATTCCATTTTTAACTTATGATTTCTCAAGCCCCAACTTACCCCCTTTTTGATGAATTTCCACCAATGTACATGTTAATTTTGCCATAAACTTGGATAATTAGGCCAAGGTACTTACCTCCAATCGATTCCCAGTCAAAACTCTCAAAAATACTCGCCCAAAGCTCTCAAGGTCGCTCAACAATGGTGGGAAAAACCCCATGCTCGCGGATGAAATATAATATTTAAACCCTTCTGCCCAGTCGACTTTCGCTTCTGCTGTCCCACTTCCGCTTATGCGGGACCACTTCTGCGGCCAAAATCCCTCTTTTGTGGATTACCATTAAAAATCCAACTTCCGCTTTTGTGGCTCTAATTTCGCTTCTGCGGTTAACCGTCCGCTCCTGCGGACCCGTTGATGCGACTATTGTTCTGCTTCTGCGGAACTGCTCTACCCAACCAAGTACCGCTTTGGCGGCCAAGATTTCCGCTTAAGCGCCTCCGCTTCTGTTGTCCAAAACTCGCAAAAGCGAGAATACTAGAAGCAGCACACCTTCAGCAATATGAAATTCCAAAAACTCGCCGTTTGACCACCCGAACTCATCCCGAGGCCCCCGGGACCTCAACCAAAAAAACCGACACATCCTAAAACCCCATTCAAACTTGTTCCAATCCTTAAAACACATCAAACAATGCTAAAACCATCAAATCACATCGGATTCAAGCCTATGTTTCTTAAAAACTTCCGAATTACGCATTCGATCAAAAACCGACTAAAACACCTCCGAATGGCCTGAAATTTTGCACACATATCCAAAATACCTAATGGAGCTACTGCAACTCTCGGAATTCCATTCCGAACCTCGGATCTATCAATCGGGATTCGCCAGAATACTAACTTCGCCAATTCAAGCCTAATTCTACACTGGACCTCCAAAATCACTTCCAATCACACTCCTAAGTCACAAATCACCTCACGAAGCTAACCTAATCACCAGAATTCATATCCGAGCCCTATAACTCATAGGTCAATGTCCGGTTAACTTTTCCAAACCAAGCCTTCCTTAAAGAGACTAAGTGTCTCATTTCCTATCAAAACCAATCCAATTCAACTCTAACACCACCGATGTCGATAATGAAACATGAAGAAGCGATAAATGGGGGAAATGAGCCAGTAACACATGAGACAACGGGCCGGGTCGTCACATTGTCGCATTAGCGAATCTCACCAATGTACCAGCTTCCGCATTTGCGAACCACTAACCGTAGGAGCGGTTATGATTTTGTGAAAATAGCACCGCACCTGCAATTCTTGAAGGAACGACCCAAAACTGCTTCTGCGATCCTTTATCCTCACCTATTTGAGGCTTCAGGTATGTTTCTTGACTCGCTCGAGGAAGAACATTTGTTTAAGTTGGGGAGGATGTGACGACCCGATCCTTTGTCTCATGAGTTACTGTCCCGTTTCCCCTATTTTCTTCTTCTTTATGCTTCATTATCAGTGTCTTGTTTGATCGAGTTAGTTTGGATTTATTTGTGAAGAAAATGATACACTTAGTCACTTTAAGGAGGGCTTAGTTTGGAAAAGTCAACTGTATGTTGACTTATGTGTCAGAGGGCTCGGATGTGATTTTCGGTGATTCGGTTAGCTTTGAGGAATGATTTGTGACTTAGGAGTGTGATCGGAAGTGATTTTGGAGGTCCGGTGTAGAATTAGGCTTGAATTGACGAAGTTAGAATTTTGGCAAATTCCGGATGATCGGTGAGATTTTGATCCGAGGGTCGGAATGGAATTTTGAGAGTAGTTGTAGTTTCGTTAACTGATTTGGGATGTGTGCATAAAATTTTAGGTCATTCAGAGGTGATTTGGTTGGGTTTCTGATCAGATGCATGTTTCGGAAGTTTTAGAAGAACTTAGGCTTGAATTCGATATAATTTGATGCTTTTGGTGTTGTTTGAAGTATTTTAATGATTGGTGCAAGTTTGAATGATGTTATAGAAGATGTTGGTGCTTTTGGTTGAGGTCCCGGGGGGCCTCGGGGTGATTTCAGATGGTTAATGGGAAGTTTTGGACTTGTGAAATTGGAAATTTGCTGCTGCTTCTAGTATTTTCGCTTCTGCGGATTTGGGACCGTAGAAGCGGTCTCGCAGATGCGGAAGGGGAGTCCCAGGGGCAAAATTTGGCTTGGGGAGCTGTTTCCACAGAAGCGAACGAGGAGCTGCATCTACGGTATCGCAGATGCAGCATTGGTATCGTAGAAGCAGAGACTTGCCTTAGAGAATTTTCGCAGAAGCGGAGCTTGGTCCGCAGAAGCGGAAGCCGCAGATGCGGGATTTCGACCGCAGAAGCAGTTCTGGACTTTATTGAATATCTGCAGAAGCAAAATGTTGACCGCAGAAGCGGTATCGCGGAAGCGGTAATTTAACTGCATAAGCGGTAATGTCTGGACAGAAGGGTTTTAAAATATTTTTTGTTCCGCAAGGTTAAGTCATTTTCCACCATTGTTGAGCATTGTGAGAGCTTTTTGGGAGGAATTGAAGAGGGATTCGATGAGGAGTGATTGGAGGTAAGCCCTATGAACTAAAAATACGATTATTATATTAAACTAACCTTGAAATTCATAGAAACTTAGCTAAAATGGGATGAACTAGGGCTTGAGTTTTTGAAATTTTAAAATTGGGATTTGAAGGTCCATTTGAGCTCGGATTTGAGAGTTCTTGATATGTATAGACTCGTGGCGAGATAAGGAACCCGTTGATGTGAATATTTCTGAAATTCGAGAAGTGGGACCGAGGCTCGAGTTTTGCCAATTTCGAGATTTTTAATATTTTTTGATTGTTTCCAATTGGGTATTGTTTCATTGGTATATTGTAATGTATTCATTGTGGTTTTGGTCAGATTCGACGCGCAAGGAGGCTGATTTGAGAGGCAATGGCGTAGCGAGCTAGAGCTTTCGCCGGTTTGAGGTGAGTAATGATGTTAAATGATATCCTAAGGGTTTGAAACCCCGGATTGCACCACGTAGTGATATATTGAGGTGACTTGCACGCCAGATATGCAAGCGAGGGGTAGATCACCTTTAAGGATTGTAACTTGGTTTGTCCCGATTGATGAAATTACTATTTAACTTACTGAGACTTACTTGCTATCATTATGAATTAGACTAGTCGCCATGTTTGGGGCCTTGTGCCGACCTATAGAACCCTTAGGGTCTTTTTAATTGATTTTTCCTCACTCTACTTGTCAAAAATCATAATCTCAGTTATGTTCCTATTTGTCTAAAAGATGTGAACCAGTATTTTTAAATATTAACTCTAAATGAGAGGAACATGAGGGTTGAGCTCCCTACCTGATATTAATTGTCCCGAGAGGCTGTGAGAAAAATGACAGAGAAGGGTTGAGAACCCAACAGTGAGGATACTATATATGTTATGGATCAGGCTACATGCTGCAGCAATACTTATGTGGATCGGGCTGCGCGCTGCAACGATATAGCGATTGGGCTGTAGGAACCCCTCCCGGAGTCTGCACACCCCCAATGAGTGCAGTCGACTATTTATATGGATCAGGCTGCACGCCGCAACGATGAATGGATCGGACTGCACGCCGCAGTGATGTACGGATCGGGCTGCACGCTACAGCGATTAATATTTTTTATGTTATTATGAGGTTTCATTAATTTACCCGCTGGGTTACTGTCTTAGAGGTTTTACTGTTTTGTTATAGAACTGCTTTGTGTCTTTACGTGTTTTCATGCTTTCAGTCATTATTTATATTTATTACTCACTGGGTCGGAGTACTCACATTACTCCCTGCACCGTGTGTGCAGATCCAGGTGTTCCTGAGGCATAGTACGAGCTTTCCTGCAGGTCAGATTTTACCGGAGTTATCGAGGTAGCTGCATGGCGTCCGCAGACCCGATTTCTCCCTCTATCTTTCTTTACTCTTTTCCATATTTTAAACTGTTCCTGTGTTAGACTGTTAAATTCTTGGATTAGAGGCTCTTGACTTGTGACACCGGATCCGTGGGCTTTTGTAGAGATTATTATTATGGTTTTCGCACATTTCGTCTTTATTTCAAACTTCTATTCCTATCAGTTTGGTAATTAAATCCTGTTAATCGGCATTGAATTTTTAATAAAAAGGGATTGAGTGTTGAATTGGTTGGGCTTGCCTAGCATTGTGTTGGGCACCATCACGATCGGGGTTGGGGTCGTGACATTAGTTGAAATTCTTCCAATTTTTTTGGCTTTATCTAATCGACCTAAATAAGTGCTCGCCTTACCACTTAGATATATATTGATGGTTTCGGATTCCATTCTTATATTCATTGTTATTACTATCTCATGCTAAATAAAATTATAAATTATGATTTTGCCACTAAAAATTTTCCTACCTAAGAAGATGAATAAAATCCGTTTAAACCAAAAATTGTTAAAAAATAAAATCCATTAAAAAAGCACATCAACTAAAAACTCGTTTCTGTGAAATTCGTAATAAAAATACTCTCAATCATAATTTATCAAGGAAACAAACTCTATTGCTTCTTAGAGCCCGTTTGGCCAAGTTACCAAAAATTCGTTATTTTAAAAAGTACCTTTTTTCAAAAGTACTTTACCCAAAAGTACTTTTGAAAAAAAAAAATTGTGTTTTACCAATTTATTTAAGAAGTATTTTCTGCAACATTTCGTAAACAAATTTTATTTGGCCGATCTTTCTAAAAAGTACTATTAGTGACAAATTACCAAAAAGGACAAACTTTTGCTATTTTGTCACGACCCAAAATCCAATTCATGTTGTGGTGGCGCTATCATGTTACAAGGCAAGCCTATTTTCCCAAAATACTACTATTAATTTGATTATTAGAATTTAATAAAACATTTCCAATAATTTAATTCCTGATAAACTAAACCAACTCTAAATATAAATAATATAAAATAAACGAGTCTTAAACATCGGGGTGTCACTAAGTCATGAACGTTTAGAACTATGAACTAAGAAATATAACTGTCTAACTGTCAATACAGTCTAAAGAAGAAATAACAGAAGGAGTAATAAGGCCCGGCAGACGCTAGCAGCTACCTTGCAGTCTCCAAAGACAGCCGGTCTGGACTCACCATCGCTGCCTCTAACTCAACTGGATCTACACATAAAGTGCAGGGTGTAGTTTGAGTAAAATCGACTCAGTATTAACAGAAATAACTTAGGAACTGAGCAGTAGTGACGAACTAAGTAAAACAATGCAATTACTTTTCTTCACAATTTAAAATACACAGAAACAAACAAGTAAATCCCATAACTCAGTAAATGGTACAAAGAAATTTACAGTTAAAATGCAGCAAGAGAAAAGTAAATGAAACCTCACAGCAACGTCACTCCATCACTCAACACTTAGCAATCGGTATTCACACTCAGCACTCAATAAACTCAACACTTAATAGGTACCTGCGCTCACTGGGGGTGTACAGACTCTGGAGGGGCTCCCAAAGACCAAGCTCTATGCACAGATAACTCACACGCTGCACGAACAACTCACGTGCCATAATATCAATCTCTGAATCCGCACGGTCAACTCACGTGATACGCGGAAAACTCACGCGCTATTGTATCGATACCTGGATCTACACGGATAACTCACGTTCTATCATATCATATCATATCATATCAAATATCTCACCACAGGCCCTCGGCCTCACTCAGTCATGAACGTCTCTAGCCTCACCATCATCAATAAGGGGACACAACCTAAATTAAATATCACATGATATCAGCAAAATAATAGAGACTAAGGTAAACATGTTCAATAATTTTTGTGACTGAGTGCAACTAATGTGAGCGTGGAAAAAACCTAAGCATGATCTCTAGTATGAAGGCAGACAAGTTCAACAACGAATAAACACATAACCACATATAATAGCCATTAGGCTTCACATCCTCGCGGGACGGACCAAGTCTCAATCCCTCGCGGTGAACACCCACACGCCCGTCACCAAGCGTGGGTATCACCACTGAACAATCACATGATATTAACTTCTCCAGGTTTATACCCTCAAGGCCAGAGCTAAAACTGTTACTTACCTCAACATCGTAAAATCCTACTCCGGGACTCCCTCGTCTCCGGACTCGCTCTCTAAAAGCTCCAAATCTAACCATAATTAGATTAATACTATCAACATATACTAAAGAATTGAATATCATAATAAAAACTACAAAATATACCAAAAATCTGAAATCGGCCAAAACCCTGTCCCCGGGCCCACGTCTCAAAATCAGTCAAAAATGGTAGAATAATAAACCTCGTCCTCTCCCGAGTCTAACCATATAAAATTCATCAAACTCAGGCTCCGTTTGGTCCCTCAAATCCTCACCACAAACTTTCCAAAATTCAAGCCCTAACTTCCTCAATTTCACCCTAAACTCCTACTAATTTCATGGATAATCAGTGGGAAAACAATCATAAACATGCGTAAATAACCCAAGCGACTTACCTCACTGACGTCTTGTGATTCTCCCTTGAAAAACACTGCCCTAAGCTTAAAACCCGTTCAACAATGGAGGAAAAGGGCAACAATTAGTGAATTGTTACTGATATAGGGTTCTGCCAGGGATTTCGCACCTGCGACCATGTTCTTCACACATGCGGTCATTAGTGTGCACCTACGAAACTCACTTAAACGCCCAACTTCGCAGATGAGGCTAATTTTTCGCACCTGCAAGCTCGCATATTCGATCCTCTCTTCCGCGCCTGCACTTAAATGTCAGGCCTCCATTTTCCGCATCTGCGACAGGCTCTCAATGCCTGCGATCATCGCACCTGCAGCTCCCCATCCGCAGGTGCGGCCACATTAGAAGACTTACACCAGCAGCTTATCAGCAATCCAAAACTTCACCAATTCAACCCGTTAACCATCCGAAACACACCCGAGGCCCTCGGGACATCAATCAATAATTCAGACAAGTCATATATCACTACCCGAACTTAGTTGGACCTACGGAACACCCAAAACACCAAACCAACCTCGAACTCAAGCCTAAGAACTTCTGAACTTTCAAAATTCGCCAATGATGTCGAAACTTATCAAATTACGTCCGAATGACCTCAAATTTTGCACACACGTTATAGATGATAGTACAAGATTTCTCCAACTTCTGGAATTCCATTTCGACCTTGATACCTTTTTTTCACTGCCGACCAAAATCGCAAAATTTCTAACTTTCGCCAATTCAAGCCTAATTCTACCACGGACCCCCAATTTACATTCCGAACACACTTTTAAGTTTAAAATCACCCAACGAAGCTAATCGAGTTATAAAAATCCAAATTCAAATTTGTTTACTTATAAGTCAACTTCTGGTTGACTTGTCTAACTTAGCTTTCTAACTAAGAGACTAAGTGATCATTTCACTCCACAACTACTCTGAACCCAAACCTACCAATTCGATACAACTCAACACAGCTGAAAAACACATAAAGAAATAGAAATGGGGGGAAACAGGGCTATAAATCTCAGAACGACTGACGGGGTCTGTCACGACCCAAAATTTACCAAGGGTCGTAATGGCGCCGGACACCATTGTCAGACAAGCCAACACTAAATACTAGTAACTTCTCTGTTTAGATATTTTTGAATTCACTCCTTTTATACATTTCAACAATAAAGAATAAATTTCTCTGAATAAATAATGTTATCTTTAACAATTTCAAATACTGACTAATTCCATAGATATCCTAGAACCCGGTGTCACTAGTGCATGAGCAATTACTAAGGAATCAAATAAAGTACAATAACTGTCCGAAATACAAATTTGGACAGAAGATAAATATAATATGCTAAAAGAGACTATACTGGCTGTGGGGTCGCCTCGAGAAATATAACTCACCTAGCCCCGTATCATCCATGCTGCTACGCCCAGTAGGCCGCTAGAAATACTGGTATCTGTACAACAAAAATGCACAACAAGTGTAGCATGAGTACAAAAATAATATGTACTCAGTAAGTATCCCATCTAATCTCGAAGAAGTAGAGACGAGAGGTCGACTTCGACACTTACTAGGTGTCCAACAATGATACGTTAATGATATAATAAATTGAGAAATTTTATAAACATGATTGTAATTCAATAGAATGAAGCAAGTAAGCAATTATTTCTTCTATACCCAAATACTTTTCATCATTTATAAATTTATTCTCAAATCGGAAAGAAACAATATCACTTTAATAAATTTCAATGCAAGAAATACAAGCACGCACAAATCATGCCGAGGTCGTACAGCCTGATCCAATAATATTTAAATTGTACACTGCCAGAGGGTCGAATGGCGGGAAACATAGATGCATCTATTACCCCGCTCGCGAATCATACATGAGACACGGTCAAATATAAATAAACAATCACCCTGTTCACGAATCATACATGCGATGAAGGTACACATAGAAACACATATTCAAACAGTCAATCAAAACATTCATCAAGGAAACAATTATTCAAGTAAAAGGCAAATTTCATTTTTAAAAATCAAGGAATCGATGACTAGTCTTTTAGGTATTCATTTACACATTCGACATGTTTTAAGCACTTTTAAATTGACAACGAGATTTCAAGTATTGCAAGTAAAGCATGCTTTTGGGTCCTAGTCTACCCGGAGTTAAGCATAATAGCAGCTACGCACGAAATCTCGTCACCTCGTGTGTAGGTAGCCACCACAAATAGCAGCACATATTCAATTAATTCACCTATTGGGAAAATTCCCTCTTACAAGGCTAGAAAGGAGACTCACCTTGCTCCGAAACCTATATCCAAATACAAGAATGCGCTCAAACCTCCAAACTGGAGCCGAACGATCCAAAACTATTCAAATGGGGTAAGAACTAGTCAATTCATGCTCAAAAGTTCATATTCTACTTATTAAACCAATTTTCCAACCCTAAATGCAAGGTTCCTAAAATTCATCCTCGGGCCCACGTGCCTGGATTCCGGAAATTTTTGAAGAGTTGTTACCCATAACCTAAGGATCAATAATATATATTTTCTACTTCATTCCATAACAAATTTCATGGTTAAATCTTGCTTTTATAAAAAAACACTAGGTTTTACTCATTTCCCATAATTTTTACCAATTTTTGTGTGTTAATCTACCCAAAACCCAAGTATTAAACTCACATTGAGTAGAAATAACTTACCTCAGAATTCTAGGTTGAAATCTCTTGTTTGAAAGCTCCCAAATCGCCCAAGTGTAGAAGTGAAATGAAATAAATTGCCTAAGTCCCGTTTTGAAAAGCTGGACACAGGCCTCTGATGTCGCATTTGCGACACCAGGTTCGTAAATGCGACAAAAGCCTCACAAATGCAAAAACAGCTCCCCCTGATATCGCTGCATTTGCGACAAGAAGATTGCAAATGAGAGCTTCGCAAACGCGAAGATTGCATCGCAAATGCGACCCCCGACTGGACTAGCCCATTTCACAAATGCGATAAGGGTTTCACAAATGCGAACCCTTCAGGCCTCGCAAAGGTGACCCATTTGTCGCAAATATGAACCATCCCCTCAGCCGCCCAGGTTCACAAATGCGAACAACACCTCACAAATGCGATGACCGCATTTGCGACCAAAACATCGCAATTGCGATCATACCAGTACGAACAATCCCATTTCTTAGCTAAATGCTCTGACGCTACTCCGAAACTCACCCGAACCCGTGGGGCTCCAAACTAACCACCTGCACAAGTCTAAAAATATGATACGGACTTGCTCAAGGCTTCAAATCTCATCAAACAACGCTAGAATCATGAATCACACTTTAAATCAAACTTGATGAACTTTAAAATTTCAAACTTCTACTTTCGATGCTTAAACCTATCAAATCATGTCCGATTGACTTAAAATTTTGCACACAAGTCATATTCGATATTACAGACCTAATCCAACTTCCGTAATCGAAATTCTACCCCGATATCAAAAGTCTACTCCCGGTCAAACTTCTAAAAAACCTTCAAATTTCTATCTTTAGCCAAATGACTCCAAAATGACTCACGGACCTCCGAATTCACTTTCGATCGCGCTCCCAACACCAGTGTCACTATACGGAGCTATTCCCAAACTCGGAATCCCAAACATACATCGATAACACTGAAATGCACTTTAACCCAAACTCATGAAATTTTTCCAAAAATGCTAACTTCCACAATAGGTACCAAAATGTTCCCGGGTCTTTCAAAACCCAATCCGGACATACGCTCAAGTCCAAAATTATCATACAAATCTGCTGGAATCTTCGAATCCAAAAAATCCAATCTTAGTCAATTCTTTCAACTTAAAGCTTCCGAAATGAGAATTCTCTCCAAATCAACTCCGAAATTTCCGGAACTCAATTTCGATCAGGCGTATAAGTCATTATACATGAAGTGAAGCTACTCAGGACTTCAAACTGCTGAACGACGCGCTAGAGCTCATAACGACCGGTCGGGTCGTTACAATTTTTATTGTATTAAATTAAAATATAAAACTTGAATTAATCTTACATATTAAAGAAGTAAATATAAAATTATAAGTTTATACCAAAATATATAATATTATCTAGTATAATTACTTATTGTTTACATGATGATGCAAATAATCCAAATAAATCATTCAATACGAATTAGAAGTCTATTCCACAATTTTTATATATTCTGATTATTCATCTTGAAATAATAAGCGAAATCACTCACATATGATAACATCTCTCAAAAATTTTATCTCTAATTCTATCACACAACGCCTCCATATTAGTAGAAGACTTGCCTTGCATATCTTAAGGAATACTAGAAGGCCCATCTTATTCCTCAATCTCTGCAGTAATGTCTTCATTAGCATAATAGTTGAATTCCTTATCGCTAGAAAAATGTCATCGAATGAAATTTTGTATAGCTATGGTAGCTGTAGCAAGAAGATTCTGAGTGTCAAACATGAAAAATGAAATTGAGCGTAAAATAGAAATAATTTAGTATATATAAAAAATTATTATTTTCATAATAAAATAGTTAAGTATTTTTAAATTTAAATTCAAAAAGACTAACTAATTATTAACAACACATAATGCATAATTAATTTTTAAAAAATTTAAATTAAAAAATAAACTAACTATTACCTATCCTAACAAACTTTGTACTAAATTGTCAAGTGTCCTATTTGTAGGTAATTTTCACAAATTAGATTTGATTATTGTCACGACCCAAAATCCACTAAGGGTCCTGGTGGCGCCGAATACCTCTGTCAGGCCAGCCAACTAGATTATCAATTAATTTCTCTTTTAATACTTTTGAAAATCTAAGGTTTTTCCTTCTATTTTCATAAATAAAAGTTCACTACTTGAATTAAATTTTAAATAATAACAATTAGTACAAATCCGTTGCAACCCATCCCAGAAACCCGGTGTCACAAGTACATGAGCAACTATCGATAAGGAAAGTAAAATACAATATCTGTCCGAAATACAGTGGACATGGAATAAATAATAAAATGCTGAAAGGAACTATGCTGGCTGTGGGTCGTCTCGAATAATGCAGCTCACCTTTGTAACGACACGGCCGGTCGTTTTTGGAATTTATGCCCCGATCCCCCATTAACTGCTTTCCCTAAGTTCATTTATGCTATTTTGGTTTGTCGGGACGTTCG
>MU729083.1:361-33259 GCA_026770625.1 Nicotiana glauca
CAGCATTATTATGCTACTCTGGTAGAGGCTCTAGACTCGTGACCCCAGGTCTTTGGGAAGTATGTTGTTCTGTGAGATTTTCGGGATATTTTTTTATAACTATCAGTATAATTGGTTTATATCTATTAAGGATTTCTAATTAAATGGTTTTTGAGCTCTAAGCTCGGGTTGAGAGCATATTTGGTCGGGCTTGCCTAGCCGTTGGGTTGGGCGCCATCACGATCGGGTTTGGGGTCGTGACAAGTAAGAAGTAAGAGAAACCTAGCTGTGAAACTCAAGAATAATGGTGTTAATAGCACCGTCGAACCAAAACCCATCGGAGAAAGGCCGGAAACAAACTCGTGCAAGGCTTCAGTGATCGTCTTGTATGGTGGAGACTCATGGGGTGTCAGGGATGGAGGGAACCGGTGAGATAAGGCTTCAAAGCAGTTGGTGGTTGAAAGAGGCGAGGCTGGAGGTAGCCGGAGAGAGGGTGAAGGTCATCGGAGAAGAGGAACCAGAAGGTTCTAGAGAGAAGGAGGAGATGAAGAGACAGATAGATAGAGAGACTGGTCTTCGAAAAATGAGGGGTCAAAGGGGGGTAGGTTAGAGTTTAATTAAGTAATAATAATCTGGGCCGTTGATCTTATTTGATCAACGGCTCAGATTAATTCGGAGCTGGGCCGGGTTAGTTCAGATATTAGGCTGGGGCGGATTTGTTTGGGTAATGGGTCAATTAGGTCTAATTAAATCTGATAGGGGTGGGGTTAAATTGGGCTAAATTGAAACAATAAAGGGCTATGTGTTAAATAGCCAATTTTCCTCTTTTATTTTATATAAAAATAGTTAAAAATGATTTTAAAAATAAATTAAAGGTACTAAACAAATTAATAACGTATAAATATTAATCTAAAAATACAGGAAATGATTTTACAATTATAAAAATGTTGTTAATTGTAATATAGGCTATAATTGCAATTTATGCAATTTAACTTAGAAAATACCAAACAAATTTGTAAAAATATGCAAAAAAAAATTACCTTAATTATATTGGTGTAAATATGAGAATGGAAATAAAAATGATAATCTGGAAATAATTATTGGATTTTATAATGCTAAAATAGATAGTAAATTGATTTTAAAAAATCTTAAAAACTAGGAAAAAAATACCAAAACTCTTGGGCATACTTATATGTGCATACACATACTATTTTGAGAATATTTTGAGTATAAAAATATACAGGAAAAAATTGGATATCAATAGCTGGAATTTAAATGAAAGTCTCATATGCGACGTACTTTCCGTAGAAGCGAGACCGCAGATGCGGTCCCAAGGCCGCAAATGCGGAATCGCTGGGCAGAACCTATAATTAGTTGCCTTTGCGAAATTGAGCCATTCTTTCACCATTTTCATCCGGGTTTGAAGCTTTTGAGAGAGATTTTTGAGGAAAATAAAGGGGAATCGCTTGGAGGTAACGTCCTTGACTTCATAACTTGCTTTTATGTGATTAAAGACCTAATGAGTGATGAGAAATTTGGGAAAAATGGGTAATCTTGAGTTTAAGAGGCCTTTAAATCAGGATTTGAGAGGTCATTTGGACTCTGATTCCAGTGTTCTTGTTATGCTTAGACTCGTGAGAGTACGAGGTTTCTGAAAATGTAAATTTTATCCGATTCCGAGATGTGGGCCTGAGTGGCACTTTGGTCATATTACCTAATTTCGCGTATTAGCTTAGAATTCAATTATAGAATCAATTTTTGAGGTGTTATTTATAATATGCAATTGAACTGAATAGATTTGTGCCATTTAGAGTCGAGTACTTGTGGCAAAGACGTGGTGTCGGGTTAATTTTGAGCTGGTTCGAGGTAAGTGGCTTTCCTAAACTTGTGTGGGGTCCCTTCCCCTTAGGATATGATATATTTGATAACTGAAATGCCTTGTACGTGAGGTGACGAGTGCATTTTTAATTTGGGACTACAGGACGACATCTCGGGAGGTCCCCTATAAGTATTTATTATCTGGACTGAGGTGCGGGATACCAAGAGATCCCTGGCACATATATTGAGGATACCGAGAGATCCTCGAATACCAAGAGATGCCCAGCATATATTGAGGATACCAATAGATCCCCAGCATATATTGAGGATACCAAGAGATCCTCGGGATACTAAGAGATCCCTAGCATATATTGCGGATACCAAGAGATCCCTAGCATATATTGAGGATACCAAGAGATCGTCGGGATACCAAGAGATCCCTAGCATATATCGAGGATACCAAGAGATCCCTAGCATATATTGAGGATACCAAGAGATCCCTAGTATATTTTGAGGATACCAAGAGATCCCTAGCATAGATTGAGGATACCAAGAGATCCTCGGGATACCAATAGATCCCTAGTATACTTTGAGTATACCAAGAGATCCTCGGGATACCAAGAGATCATCGGTTATCATCCTTGCTATGAGTGGTAGTTCCTTGTGGTTTGCCTTTACCTCTGTTTCCATTATTGTACTCTTATTATCCTGTATAGACTCTTGCTGTAGATTCTCAATTGCACTACTTATCTTATCCTGTCACTTTAATATTTATTTAATCTCAGTAAGGCCCAGACCTTTCTCGTCACTACTCAACCGAGGTTAGGTTTGGCACTTACTGAGTACCGTTGTGGTGTACTCATGCCCTTCTTGCGCATGTTTTTCATGTACAGATCCAGGTACCTCTACTCAGGCTTACTATTCTTGAGGAGGTGATACTACGGGACATCGCGGTATATCTGCCGCGTCCGCAGACCGAGGAGTCTCTTTCTATTCCTGCATTTAGTATTTATCCCTTATGTACTTTGTTTTGTTCTTGTTAGACATTCCGGAGATTAGAGCTATGTAGTGTTTTTCTCAGCTTGTGGATCCATGAGTTTCCGGGTTTTGGGATAGTGTATCAGATTTTGAGAACCTGTGTGTGTATATGCCGAGCGGCATTTAAATATTATTTCCTTCAGTTATTTTCGGCTTTTGATTATTTATTCCGCAAGTTCAGTTTATTTTCTGCATTTGTTAGGCTTACCTAGTCGTAGAGACTAGGTGCCGTCACGATAGTTCACGGAGGGCGAACTGGGTCATGACAGGTTATTCAGCTAAAAGTTTTCAATTAGTTTACTGTTGCAATTATTGTTAAATTAAAAGGAAAAAAAAGGATACGCTAGTAGGTTATTAGTTGATTTGTAGTTGTGGATAGGCTTTAATATTGAGACTTTTTCCTTCCTATACCATATATGAAACCTTATTATCAAAAATGTGCATAGTTTCATATTTACCCGCCATGTTTACTGTTTTCCTACAATTATTATACCATTCATTAAATACTAATTATTAGGAGCTGATTCCTTCCTAATTAGGCGCGCTACAAATCAGGAACAGAATATTCTAATTGATTTAGAGACCTTCAGATCAAATTTGAAACGCAAACCCTATATCTTCAATTTAAAATCAAATTACATAGACTCTTTTATACAAAAACTCTGTTCTTCGATATTTTTCCTTAAGCCACAAATCAAAAAAAGACAAAATCGTCAATAAATTCGAATCAAATTTTAGAAATCAGTTCAACAAAAGCTCAGTTCATCGATATTCTCTCTACATCTCTCTCTATTTCTCAATCGCAAATTTCAGTAATACAAAGCAAATGAAAAGAGAGCAGCAATTCCACCATTGACAACCATTAAAAAGCTTGAAAGCTTTGAATTCAAATTTGGGTTTTCAAAAATCATCATTGTTTGGATTGGGTGTTGTTAAAAATAATCGGGAATATGGTTTGGAGTTTATATCTCAATTTTGAGAGGTTTTGGTGAAGATTAGACTTGGTTTTAACTAAATTTCAGATTGAAACTCGAAGAAGACGACATATTACAGAAATTGTAGATAAATTGTAGATTATTTGTATTCTGATTGTAGATGATTTATTTTCTATTTTTACAAATAAAAAATGACTAAAACTTCTATAAATCTTCTAAAAAAATGCAATTATGTAAAAAAATCATAGTTATGCTACAATTGAATGGGAATTGGGATATAAAGATTCAATGAACCCAGTTTGTAGATATTTTGTAGATAAATTATAGATTATTTGTATTCTAATTGTAGATGTTTTGTTTTCTATTTTCACAAATCAAAAACGACTAAAACTTCGACAAATCTTCTGCAAAAAACGCAATTATGTCGAAAATCCCAATTAAACTACAATTGAATGGGAATTTGGATATTAAAATTCAATGGAACCAGTTTGTAGATATTTTGTAGGTAACTTGTAGATTATTTGTATTCTGATTGTAGATGCTTTGTTTTCTATTTTCACAAATCAAAAACGACTAAAACTTCTACAAATCTTCTGCAAAAAACGCAATTATGCCGAAAATTCAAATTATGCTACAATTGAAATGGGAATTGGGATATTAAAATTCAATGTACCCAGTTGTAGATATTTTGTAGATAAATTGTAGATTATTTATATTCTTATTGTAGATGCATTGTTTTCTATTTTCACAAATCTAAAACGACTAAAACTTCTACAAAATCTTCTGCAAAGATATCTGCCATTTATTCCAATTTAAGGCTAAGTCTTATATTTCTGTCTAATTCATCTGTTATTTTTGGAGAAAATTAATTTACTTGTATATAAACCACGTATAAATACAACTTTAATATTTTACGTGTAAATAAAATCTCTCGAGCAAAAGTTACTGAATTTACGGGCACAAACTGTGCCTTTGTCTGGTTCTCGCAATTTTTAGGTGTATGAAATATCAGTTTCCACATATGGTGCCGAATCGTGGATTAATCGTACTAATGTGAAATATAATACGTGTGAGATGAATTACTCTGCCAATAATAATAATAGTAACAAGTGCTTGTAATAGTTGGTAGTTGCAAGTTTCTCATTTTTCTCCACAAGTTTTTAACTTTTTTATGAAATTCAGGTCACAGAGATAAAATTATTAACTTTCCCATCTTATGGATTTTCTACCATAAGATGTCGACAGTAATCACTTTGTGAGTAAGGGTTTGGGAGAGAGAAACGTGGGAGGGGTGGGATATACGGTACCTTGAATTAAGGAGGGATACACGCTGCATTAATTGTACCCTTAAAATACACTATGGTATAGAATTGATAATTTGGTATACTAAATATAATTATATCAAACCTTAAACATTGAGGGTAATAAGGTTTCCTATATGGTATAGGAATGTAAAAATTCTTTAATTATTTATAGGCCAAAGTGAACTCAAATTCAGCCAGGCCCATATGAGGTTAAGCATGCTAGCACGGCCATTTGTCTTTAATAGTAAGGTAGATTAATGCTAAAAAATAATAGAATTGACCATTTTAAATCCCAAAAACAAAGCTAGCCCAAGTTTCTAGTTACAAGCTTTTCAAATAGTTTTTCAATTCATCATATTTTCTTTTAATAATTATGTAACTTAATTATCTGTGTAATTTAATCACCTTAATAATTAATTTGAATACTAGGCAATTAGTAGGCGCGCTTTAACTCACGGAATTATTTGTGTAGCGTGTTGCTTAACATTCAATAAATTAATTTAATAATCTCATGCCATACCCATTTAGTTTTAGTTAATTTATAATTTAATGAATCCTTATTTTTTTTCTAAAATCGCGAAATCGATTGCGTGGCGCGATAGTTAACTTTTTTTTTTATAATCTTCAAGAATTAATTTTCTCAAATGTAGTAATCTCTCAAAAGTACTAAAAATAGTTGATTTTCATAATTTTGGATTCGCTTGCGAGGTGCAATTATGATAAGTTAATTAATTTCTTTATTCGATCACACTTCTGTAACGACCCGTCTGGTCTTTTTGAGCTCTAGCGCATCATTCAGTAGTTTGAGGCCATGAGCAGCTTCATTTCAGGTGTTATTACTTGTATACATGGTCAGAATTAAATTTCGGACAGTTCGAAGTTGATTTGGGAAGAGAATTCTCATTTCGGAAGCTTAAAGTTGAAATAATTAACTAGGACGGAATGCTTGAGTAAACGACCTCGGAATCAGGATTTGAAGGTTCCAGCAGGTTCGTATGATGATTTTGGACTTAGGCGTACGCCCGGTTCGGGTTTTGGATAATCCGGGAGCGTTTTGGCGCCTATTATGGAAGTTAGCATTTTAGAAGAAATTTCATGAGTTTGTCTTGAAGTGCATTTCAGTGTTATCAATGTCCGTTTGGGATTCTGAGTTTGTGAATAGCTCTGTATGGTGATTCTGGAGTTGGGAGCACGATCGGAAGTGAATTCAAAGGTCCGTGGGTGATTTTGGAGCCATTTGGCTAAAGATAGAAATTTGAAGGTTTTTGAGAAGTTTGACCGGAAGTGGACTTTTTGATATCGGGGTCGGAATCGATTCCGAAAGTTAGAATAGGTCCGTAATGTTGAATATGACTTGCGTGCAAAATTTGAAGTCAATCGGACGTGATTTGATGGGTTTAAACATCGAAAGTAGAAGTTTAAAATTTTAAAGTTCATAAAGCTTGGGTTGGAGGTCGATTCATGGTTTTAGTGTTGTTTGATGTGATTTGAGTCCTCGAGAAAGTCCTTAACGTATTTTGGGATTGGTTGGTAAGTTTGGTTGAGGTCCCGGGGGACTCGGGTGGATTCCGGGTGATTAACGGATCGAAAATGGGATTTTTGGAAGGCTGAGGATTGTTGGTTGCTGTCATAACCGCATCTGCGGTTTTTGGACCACAGATGCAGCACTCCAACAGCAGAAGCGGTTTTGGGCTTGAAGAGAAGGGACCGCAGATGCGGTCAAATTTTCGCAAAAGCGGAACGGGCGGCTAGGCTGGGACCGCAGAAGCGGAACGGGCGGCTAGGCTGGGACCGCAGATGCGGTCATTTTTTCGCAAATGCGGGACAGCACCTGCAGAGGGTGAGCCGCAGAAGCAAAAAAGGGGGAGCTTGATGGGAACCGCAGAAGCGGTATTTGGACCATACCTGTGGAACCGCAGAAGCGCTCAAAGGACCGCAGGTGCGAAAATAGCTGGAGGCAGAGGGGTTTTAAAAATTCTTCTCTCATTTTCACTTGGCATGGGCGATTTTGGGGAGCTTCGAGAGGGGATTTTCGTCATCAACGACAAAGTAAGATATCCCCACTTATTTTGAGTTAAATAAATCAATTATGTATGGATTTGAGCATGAAATTGGTAGAAATTTGGTGGGATTTTGGTAGAAAGACCTAGAACTTATATTCTTGGAATTTAACCACGATTTTGGGTGAGGAATTTGAAGAAAATCATATATTTGAGTTCGTGAATTCATGGGTAAGCTTTATCTTCGAAAAAATCTCGGATTCCGGGCATATGGGCCTAAGAGCATTTTCGTCAACTTTTCGATCGGAGTTAGGAATTGTTATGAATTAGATTGTAATGAATAATTGAGCATATATTAGTGGATTTGCATAACCGTTGGCTAGTTTTGGAGCGTGGTGCATCAAGTAGAGTTATCAGAAGGGCGCGGGATGCCGGTTATGGATCTTCGGAGCAAGGTGAGTCTCCTTTCTAATCTTGTAAGAGGGAATTGTCCCCATAGGTGAAATAATTGATTATGTGCTCCTATTTGCGGGGGCTACGTACGCACGAGGTGACGAGTGTCCGTGCATATCTACTATTATGCTATTGTCCGGGTAGTTAGGACCCCAAAGCATGTTATACTTGGATTATTTGAGAACCCATCGATAGCTTGAATTGCTTAAATCACATCGAATTAGCAAACGAATTTTTAATCAGATAAAACTTCATTTCTTTTCTTAAATGGTTAAAAGAGGATTTGTTCAATTACTCCATGTGGACTTCTTGATTTACTGCCTGTGTGTTTATTTATGGAATGGGTCGAACGCCTCGGCAGATTAAATAGATGCATCTATAGGCGCGTCGTCGACCCTCGGCAAGTGCACATTTTATTTCTGTTGGAGCGGGTCGTCGACCTCGGCATGATTTACACATGATATATTGTTGCTTGAGAATTTTTAACTGTGAAATTGCCCTTCGTGGCTTGATTAAATTGATAAGATAATGAAAAGTAAACCTTGAAAAATCCCTTATTATTTGTTGAAGGTGTTTTGCCTGTTTTTCAGCTTTGTGAGTTAGAACTGCTGTATAAAATCCCTGATTTCCTCTCACTTTTAGTATATTATTATTAGACCACTAGTAAGTATCGAAGTTGACCATCTCGTCTCTACTTCTTCGAGATTAGGCGGGATACTCATTGAGTACACGTTATTTACGTACTCATACTACACTTCTGTGCATTTTTGTTGCACAGGTATATGTATCTCTAGCAGTCTACTGAGCGTAGCAGCACGGATGATTTTGGGACTAGGTGAGCTGTATTATTCGAGACGGCAGCAACTAGAGCAGTCCCTTCCAGTATACTGTATTTACTTTCTGTCCATTGTATTTCGGACGGATATTGTATTTTATTTTCTTGTCAGTAGATGCTCATGTACTTGTGACACCAGGTTCTGGGATGGTTTGAAGTATTTTTACATTAACTGCTTATCATTTAAATTCGATTTGAGACTATTATGTTCTAAAATTGCTAACTTTTGAAGGAAATTCCTGGATTTCAAAAGTATTAAAACGAGATTTGGATTAAGTAATTTGGTTGGCTTGCCTGACAGCGGTGTCCGGCGCCACCACGACCCTTAGTGGATTTTGGGTCATGGAAACATGGTATCAGAGTACTAGGTTCCTAGGGTCTCACGAGTCATGAGCAAGTCTTGTAGAGTCTCGTGGATCGGTATGGAGACGTCTGTACTTATCCTCGGGAGGCTGCAGGACTGTTAGGAGTACTTCCCTTCTTGATTCATTATCATGTGATTTGATTCCTGTGAGGCTTATGCCTTTATTTTTTCCTACTCAATCTATGCAATGCGAAGCGCTTGTTATAAATCGAGAATTGAAGAATCGTAATGGTATTACAGAAGGGGTGCGGAATATTTTTCCCAGTGTAGTTGATTGGATTATCATCGTCGCCTTATGGAAGGATATTTTAATGTTTTAGCTCAGTAACGGTACTTCTGGGAGCTCGGGGGCTAGGCACGGGTTTCCATGATGCTTACGAACGATTGTTCCGCATTAGTGATATGATGGTAGGATGTTTTACCTACGTGTCGTGGCAGTGAATGACTTGCAGGGAGGTTTACTCGGTGCATGATCAAGAGATTCAGTATTTTATTCCCGGCAGGTGGGGAAGGAGATCGAAATAAGGATGGTCAGATGTGGACTGGTGGAAGTAATGAGACTTGGTAATTGCAAGCGTGGTGGAGTTTTCTTCTATGTTGGGGTGTTGTTGTCCTAATTGAACGTACTAAATTTGTTGGTGTTATTATCTTCTATAATTCGCCTTTGGGGCAAGATATTGTGAAATAGTATCGGAGGTACAACCGTCAAATATCGCAGGGTATGGTGGTTCAGGATTAAATCAGTATTTCTAATGTTGGCATTTCGATGAAGATGACCTTTGGAAAAGTTTAAAGCTAGTAGCAATTTGTGGATTCAAGTGCTATGAAGATAAATTTTATTAAGGCAACAACTGAATAGCAAAAGATGAGAAAGACATGTGGGAAGTGTCAGGCGGAGTTTTAAGCTTCTAAAAGGCCAGGTTTAGGAAGCGCATGTCGAGCAATTGATTAAAGAAGTGAGTTTGCCCAAAGTAGGAGAGTGACGGAGCGGCGCAGGGGCTGATGATGAGATGACCACGTGCTTTAAGGAGAGTTTGGAGCGATTTAAGAATATTAGTGCTTGGTTATTGGGGTCTACATATCTAATTTGAAGTAGGGATTCATGTGCGGCGATAGATTTAATATAACGGAAAGGAGCCGCTTAGATGAAGAAGGATGCAGCATAACTTTAAATTGGAAGGATGTTATCGCGCACTTAAATGACGTCCACGGGGGGTAAATGGACCTGTGCAGCTGGAGAGTGAGCTCAGACTCAGGATGTGTTATTGATGTCGTAATGATTGTACCCCGTGTAGCAGCGTTAGAAGATGTCGGGGAAGACTTTTATAAGTGGGTTACCCAAGTGAGCAGGTTAGCGGTCGCGTGGTTGGCAGGGCTCCTGTGAAGAATCCTATCGGTTATATGGCAAAGAGATCGATTGTGCAAATGTGTTTGATGGGTCAGAATATAAAAAGGGGATTTTACAGAAAGATTTCGAGAACTTTGGCGGTTAATTGTGCAGGGTTATGTCAATAAGAGATAAATGGGATGGGTAAATTCCAGATTTGTGAACTAATGGCTTCAGGATAAGTGGGAGAGTCCCACCGCTTATGAATGGGTTGCATGGTTAACTACTTGCAAGATTTTTGGCTATTAGCATATCGATGGGCTATTTCAGTTATGGGCGAGGACCATACGTGGTAAATTGAGCAAATGAAGTATTAAAGGTGGGCTATCGTTGACCCTATGGGCCCATGTTCAGACTTGGGGAAAGATTCAGGATTTTGCCTTGTATAGATGCGGGTTCCAAGGGAAGTGATTCGGCGGGTTCTTCGCCAGGGGGTATTCATGTGATGGAAGACTCATGGAGTTGATTATATTCGGGGCCAAGTCACAGCGGGTGGCTCTCAGCAACGGCCCTAGTGGATTCAAAGAGGTAAAGTATGGTGCCTGATGGTTTCAAGCCTATAGGTACGGTTAAGAACCCAGCTTGGCAGCAGTTAGGGGTGTGCATTCGAATCGATTTATCGATAAATCGAATCGATTATTTGTTATAGGTTTATCAATATCGGTTTATCGATTTATCAATTTCGATTTCGAAAATTTCCTTATCGAGTTATCGATTTTTATTTCGATTTTGTCCTCTTCGATTATTGGTTTATCGATAAACCGATAAGATATGCTGAAAAGACAAATATACCCTTATTGTTTAATAGTACCCTTTCCTTCACTTAAGAGTTAAGTCCCTAACCGGCTATGCTAACCCTATTATTTCAGCGCCACTTTCTCTTCATAGAGACTTTCTGCTCTGTTATATAACCACAGTCGCCGTGATTATCGCCGTTCGGAAAGTCATAGCCGTAGCCCGCAGCTTTCTTCGACTTTCAAGTATGTTTTCTCTCTTTTCTACTAGTCTTTCTTCTTCTGTTTCTATATTTTATTGTATTTGTTTAGTTTTTGTATACAATTATTTAAATATTTACTTGATTACTTCTCTCTATAATTGTAATTACAATTAATTTCTCTTTTAAATTCAGTTTTTATTGAAAGTTGCTGAAAGTCTTGGGTTGTCTTGTTTTATACTCCCTCCGTTCCAATTTATGTGAACCTATTTGACTGGGCACGCAGTTTAAAAAAAAATTAAGACTTTTGAAATTTGTGGTCCTAAACAACTCAAAAAGGGGCCCAGAGTATTTGTGTGGTTATAGAAGCTTCTCATTAAGGGCAGAATTATAACTTTAAGCTAAATTGTTTCCAAATTTAGAAAGGGTTCATTTATTTGGAACAAACCAAAAAGGAAATAGGTTCACATAAACTGGAACAGAGGGAGTATCTGAAAATAGTTGTGAAAAAGGGTTCCTTTATCTAGAACATCAAGCTATAATAGAGGTCTTCCTTGAATTTTTGATTGTTGTGAGCAGCTTAGGGTGATATGTTGTCATCCATGTTCTACTTGGCAAGAATTAAATGTCAACTTCTGTTTAGCAATAGTTAATTGGTAGAAGTTGTTTAGTCTT
Source organism: Nicotiana glauca (assembly GCA_026770625.1). Classification (NCBI taxonomy): domain Eukaryota; kingdom Viridiplantae; phylum Streptophyta; class Magnoliopsida; order Solanales; family Solanaceae; genus Nicotiana; species Nicotiana glauca. The sequence continues at coordinate 12,084 of MU729083.1, forward strand.
AATTATTGCAAGTTGTTTAGTTGCATTTTCCTAATCCTACGTTTTTGGTCTGGCTTTAGCTCAAGCAAATTGTTCTTGCTTTTGATTGGTCCAATCCATTTAAGTCTTACAAAATGTGTCAGTTTCCCATCATTTTTTGGCACTTCTTGGAGTTACAACTCAAATGAGATATATAGTTACTGCAGCTATAGAAGCGGCTCATATTTCTGATATGTTTAGACGTTCCAAGGCTTGCATGCAGGCTCTTTCGATCTTAATACGGTGTAAGTAGGATAATGAAATCCACTCCTGAGTGTCTTCACTATATAACCTCATTGATATCCATAGCAAAGTTATTGCATCAATTGTCGACAAGGCCGAACCATTGGAAGCACACCTAATACCTGCACATGTTCCTAATCCTATGCAATATTTCCCACCCCGGAGAAATAAGGGGCTCGGATGTTACAAAAGTAGTCAGAACCATTCATCGTGTATATGACAAGAATGACCTTTTTGTCTGTATTAGTTAGGCATTTTTTTAGCGATATACTTTTTGTGGAATCCCGTAAATTTTCTTATTGGTGTTATCGATAACCAAATCGATAAGCCCCAAAAATCGATAAATCAAAATAAAAAAAATTGAAACCTTATTGAAACGATAACGATAAGCATATGTACAAATCGATAATCGATAAGTAATTATCGATAAGGGTCAAAATTGAATCGATTAATCGAATGCACACCCCTAGTAGCAGTCTATGAGAAGAGGCACAGAATGTTCTATGATGTTTTGACTTGCGATGTGGCGATTGGGAGGTACGAAATGGTTCATGGGATTTGAGACAGCATGGTCTCGTGATTCAAGGCCACTCGAGATGAGTGCAGATGGAGTATGTTATGTGTTGGATGGAGTTAGTATTATCTCTAAGGCAATCCAGGATAAATTGGAAAAAGGTAGATTGATTGGCCATAGTTGAAATTGGCATATTGGTATTAGTGAAAAGTTTCCTTCAGCGTGATCAAGTTATGAAAGTGATTGTGACGGTACGTATCAGGCTTGTCAGCCGCCATAATTGATGTTATTCAGAAGCATTCTACTGTTATGGCTTGTTATGTGGAAGCAGATTCCGGAAGGGCTATGGTGGGTTAGACCACTACTTAGAGATTTGCATATTCTACGGTTATGAGAATTCACCTATGTGATACTATGGATCTCCTGAAGTGAGTTAAGTGAAAAGTTTTTTACATGAGGAAGTGTTAACGTATTAGTGGTTCCGGAGTTATAATGAAAAGCGTGTTCTATCGTATATTGGCATGTTGGGTGCAGTGAGTAGTATGGAATTTGAAGTGAAGACCAAAGTTGTAGCTCAGTGTTGACAAGGATGTCGCAAGCTCGGATGAGCAGGAAAGAAGTTTTTAATGATTAAAGTAAGTTGGTAATGTCTTCAGCGTCACCTGAGATCGGTGTTTTGTGAAAAGGGGCTTGTATCATGGTTAATGATCCTTGATCGCTTTTCGGTGTTAGTGCGGCCAGTGATTTGGAGGTCAGGCCTAGTTATTTGTTATGATAGGTTGTGGGAGTGTGCCCCACAGGAAGATTGTATAAATATGGCACGTAGTCACTTGATTGATTAAAGATTTAAACCAAGTATGAAGATTTGCAATAATGTCGTTAAATTGAGAATATAAGCCAGGAGGGCACTCAGTTACTGGGTTGTGGACTGTGGATAAGTACTCTGGTTATGACGGTTGTTCTAGTGTGTTATGAGAAGAGGGAAATTAGTATGGACCTTTGAAAGGTTATTGGCTTAGTTTGATATGATCAGGATCGACTTGAGGTCGGTAGATGGATTTAAATGTGAATATAGGCTCTATGTTAGGCCAGTTGTGTTCATTTCAGTAATGCGCTCTTTATGGAGTAGTCAGGGTGTTATTTCGTTGTCAGATATTTCATGTAGTGATACGTTGCACCGTGTGAGTTGTGAGACGGCTTGAGAAATTTTTTATGTGTTGAGGATCCGCGTGGAAATGACTTATTATGAGCAAAATGGCTCTTGAGATTCAGATTGTATATCGCACCTCAGTTGTGCTTGAGTTTTGTAGCTTATAGCGATATATGTCCCCTCAGGGATGGTATTATACACTTAGCGTTCTTGTGATCAAAATTCGATATCTTGTTGTAATGAGCAATTTAGCTCGATGTATTTCTCCTTATGTGAGTTTTACGTGTGGATCGGTTGGCACGCTGCCATGGGTATGTTATTTGGATCGGGTGGCACACTGCCATGGTTATGTTGTTTGGATCGGGTTACGCCCCGCAACAGTGTGATGTTCAGTACAGTTCCCCATATCTATTTATTGTGTTCTGTTTCCTATTTTCTGAAGGAAGCTCATATTAGTTGTGTGCCCGCGTCGCATGTATGATTCGCGAGCGGGGTAATTAAAATTCCTTTCAGAGTTTATTTTCCTTTTTGTATTGCATTCTAATTGGTAACCTATTGGCACATTGTGGCATCATATGAGACTTTTGGTCAGGTCAAGATGGCTTATTTCCTGAGCAATTCATACTGGGTGAGACGAGGTTGTTGGATTTAGGATCAGTGCAATCTGATTACGTGAAATATATTAAGGAGCATATATCATTATTTTGTTCAGAATGTGGTAATGTTTCTTGTCAGAAGTATAGGCTCAATGATTGGTTGGCTCGGCAGTTGATTATGAATTTCTGCACATCTCTTCCGTCGTGGCGGTATTGTAAGAATTAGAGCAAGACCTATGTAGGTCATGAGGTGCAATGGGAGCCTCAGATTCGTGGAATTTCGATTAAATTGATCAGAGAAAGTTATTGTGGTCCTATGAGTAAAGTGGTTCAAGTTGTGAATTCAGCAAAGATATGCAGTCACGTTTGGGTACATCGTGTAGTTATTGATATGATGAGCGCATGTTGGAAACAGGCTTAGCATTGAGTTCCGGATGTTGGAATTGGACTTTAAGGCTTATTTGCTTGAATAAGAGGAAATATCTTCAGAATTGATCGAGCTAATATGCTCAACTGAGTTATGGCAGCACGGGAAGGTGCATGAGGTGTTAAACAACGATTTCAAACCACTCCAATGTAGTTCTCAGCACGTTCGAGGACGAACGTATGTTTAAGTGGGAGAGAATGTAACGACCCGACCGGTCGTTTTGAGCCCTAGCGTGTCATTCATCAGTCTGAGGCCATGAGCAGCTTCATTTCAGGTGTTATGACTTGTACGCATGGTCGGAATTGAATTTCGGGCAGTTTGAAAATGATTTGGGAAGAGAATTCTCATTTTAGAAGCTTAAAGTTGAAATAATTAACTAGGACGGGATGTTTGAGTAAACGACCTCGGAATCGGGATCTGAAGGTTCCAGCAGGTTCATATGATGATTTCGGACTTGGGCGTATGCCTGATTCGGGTTTTGGATAACCCGGGAGCGTTTTGGTGCCTATTGTGGAAGTTAGCATTTTAGAAAAAAAATTCATGAGTTTGGCTTGAAGTTCATTTCAGTGTTATTGATTTCCGTTTGGGATTCCGAGTCTATGAATAGCTCCGTATGGTAATTCTGGAGTTGGGAGCATGATCGGAAGTGAATTCGGAGGTCCGTGGGTCATTTTGGAGTCATTTGGCTAAAGATAGAAATTTGAAGGTTTTTGAGAAGTTTGACCGGAAGTGGACTTTTTGATATCGGGGTCGGAATCTGATTTTGAAAGTTAGAATATGTTAGTAATGTCGAATATGACTTGCGTGCAAAATTTGAAGTCAATCGGACGTGATTTGATGGGTTTAAACATCGAAAGTAGAAGTTTGAAATTCTAAAGTTCATAAAGCTTGGGTTGGAGGTCGATTCGTGGTTTTAGTGTTGTTTGATGTGATTTGAGGCCTCGAGCAAGTCCTTAACGTGTTTTGGGATTGGTTGGTAAGTTTGGTTGTGGTCCCGGGGGCCTCGGGTGGATTCCGGGTGATTAACGGATCAAAAATGGGATTTTTGGAAGGCTGAGGATTGCTGGTTGCTGTCATAACCGCATCTGCGGTTTTCGGACCGCAGATAAAACACTCCTACTGCAGAAGTGGTTTTGGGCTTGAAGAGAAGGGACCGCAGATGCGGTCAAATTTTTGCAGATGTGGGACCGCACCTGCGGTAGAGGAATTGCAGAAGCAAAACGGGCGGCTAGGCTGGGACCGCAGATGCGGTCATTTTTCCGCAGATGCGGGACCGCACCTGTGGAGAGTGAGCCGCAGAAGCAAAAAAGGGGGATCTTGATTGGAACCACAGAAGCGGTATTTGGACCGCACCTGCAGAACTGCAGAAGCGGTCAAAGGACCGCAGGTGCGAAAATAGCTAGAGGCAGAGGAGTTTCAAAAATCAGATTTTAGCCATTCTTCTCTCATTTTCAGTTAGCATGGGCGATTTTGGGGAGCTTCAAGAGGGAATTTTCGTCATCAACGACAAGGTAAGATATCCCCACCTAGTTTGAGTTAAATATATCAATTATGTATGGATTTGAGCATGAGATTGGTAGAAATTTGGGGGGGGAGGGTTTGGTAGAAAGACCTAGAACTTATATTCTTGGATTTTAACCATGATTTTGGATATGGAATTTAAAGAAAATCATATATTTGAGTTTGTGAGTTCATGGGTAAGCTTTATCTTCGAAAAAATCTCGGATTCCGGGCAAGTGAGCCCAAGGGAATTTTTGTCAACTTTTCGATCGGAGTTAGGGATTGTTATGAATTAGATTGTAATGAATAATTGAGCATATATTAATGGATTTGAGTAACCGTTGGCTAGTTTTGGAGCGTGATGCATCAAGTAGAGTCTTCGGAAGGGCGCAGGATGCCGGTTATGGATCTTCGAAGCTAGGTGAGTCTCCTTTCTAACCTTATAAGAGGGAATTGTCCCCATAGGTGAAATAATTGATTATGTGCTCCTATTTGCGGTAGCTACGTACGCACGAGGTGACGAGAGTCTGTGCGTAGCTACTATTATGCTATTGTCTGGGTAGTTAGGACCCCAAAGCATGTTATACTTGGATTATTTGAGAACCCATCGATAGCTTGAATTGCTTAAATCACATCGAATTTTTAAACAGATAAAACTTCATTTTTTTCTTAAATGGTTAAAAAAGGATTTGTTTTCATTGGATAACTACACCGTGTGGACTTCTTGATTGACTGCCTGTGTGTTTATTTATGGAACGGGCCGAACGCCTCGGCAGATTAAATAGATGCATCTATAGGCGCGTCGTCGACCCTCGGCAACTACACATTTTATTTCTGTTGGAGCGCGACGTCGACCTCGGCATAATTTGCGCATGATATATTGTCGCTTGAGAATTTTTAACTGTGAAATTGCCCTTCATGGCTTGATTAAATTGATAAGATAATGAAAAATAAACCTTGAAAAATCCCTTATTATTTGTTGAAGGTGTTTTGCCTGTTTTCCGGATTTGTGAGTTAGAACTGCTATATAAAATCCCTGATTTCCTCTCACTTTTAGTATATTATTACTAGACCACTAGTAAGTGTCGAAGTTGACCATCTCGTCTCTACATCTTCGAGATTAGGCGGGATACTTATTGAGTACACGTTGTTTACGTACTCATACTATACTTCTGTGCATTTTTATTGCACAGGTATATGTATCTCTAGCAGTCTACTGAGCGTAGCAGCACGGATGATTCTGAGACTAGGTGAGCTGCATTATTCGAGACGGCCGCAGCTAGAACAGTCCCTTCTAGTATACTGTATTTACTTTCTGTCCACTGTATTCCGAACGGATGTTGTATTTTATTTTCTTGTCAGTATTAAAACGAGATTTGGATTAAGTGATTTGATGGGTTGCCTGACAGCGGTGTCCGGTGCCACCACAACCCTTAGTGGATTTTGGGTCGTGACTTGCGTAGCGTGGTTATGACAACGTAATATTATCCAAATTATTGTATTTAGTAATTCTAATAATCAAGAAATAAAAAGCGGATAGGTAAATCATGAAAAATCATAGAAATCACAGTTTATCCATAATTAATTAAAGCCAAGTATAAGCCAATAAAGCGACCGTGCTAGAACTATGGGACTCGGAGAATGCCTTACACCTTCTCCTCGGTCAACAGAATTCCTTACCCGAACATTATTTTCGCGGACTGATAATAATAGAGTCAAACATTTCTTTGACTAAGGATTCAAGTAGAAGGTGACTTGGAACACCCAAAAAATCAATTCCAAGTGGCGACTCTGTAAACAAAATAATCCTTATTCAAGTTTGTCACTTTTAATTGGAAAAACTCTTTAACCCATCCACAATCCATAACATATATATTTTTCGGGGGTACAAAAATGGCTATGACAACTCTGGCGACTCTGGTGGGGACAACCCGAATTTGGGCTTGTATATATTGACTTTTATTTGGATTTATTAATTTTGTATATACTGTGATTTATTTGGGCATAATGTGCTACTTCTTTTCTTTTTACCGCTTTGATATTTTTGAATTGTACATATAAACTGTCTTCTCACTGCCCCCTCTAAGTCTTCTTGAAATTAAAAATTTGGTATTTGCTTGATATAACCCGCTTTCTTTGAGATAGCTGAGGTGCTTGTCACCCGGTGAAGGATTTTAGTCACACGTATTTTAGGCGGGGAGCACCACGAGCTAAGCCGGAAAGCAATACTACTGGTATGCTGAACCTCCTCGATTCGAGTTGTCTGCTCGAGTAAGCCAGTCTAGATACATTCTCCATTAGGATTTAAACCTAGAAGAACAAACCTCATGCCGGATATCCCTAGTAGGTTCGCTTTATATGCATCATGTGCATTTGACTTGGCGAAACTCGGCACAGGGGACGGGTCCATATAAGACATGTATCGTCTTTGAGACCATCATGTTCACTTATGCGCTACTTGATACATCATTTGGAAGGCTTACTTTCATTGTCGACTAGCTACATCATTTGGAAGGCTTACTTGCATTGTCGACTGGCTTTAAAAATTAGTGTAATTATTAAAAAAAGAATCATTCTCCTAGTTTAGTGCAAATAAACCTTTAAAAAAATTGTAATAGTCTGGCTTGAGGTGCAAAGATTAATTTTTATAAAAATTAAAAGAGAAAAGTACTCAGTTCTACCGAACTACGCAGTGTTTGACTCTCACCAGATGTGAGATACGTAGGCAACCTTTATCGGGTCCAGCCCCCAATTTTTAAAAATCCAAAAATATTTTCCATTGATTTTTGATACATAAAATCCCGAAATTAGAGAGATAAAAGAAACAAAAAAAAAGAATTTGAATTCCAAAATATTTTCGCTTTTCTTCGGAAGTTTTTCTTTTGGAAATTAAAAAGAAAACTCAGAATCCAAAAATATTTTCGGAAACTCAAAGGATAAAAATTAAAAATTCAAAAATATTTCTTTCTTTTATTTCAAATATTCAAAAAAACAATAAAAAGTTCAGAAATAAAAAAATCATTTTCTTTCTTCTTTAGAAGTCTTTCTTTCAACAATTTCCAAAAAAAAGCCAAAAATATTTTCGTTTAAATCTATCTTTGAGACGTCAAATGCATATAATAAATTGAATTGCAAAATACTATTATTCTTCTTCACAAGCTTTTCCTTCGGAAATTAAAAAGAAAATTCAGAATCCAATTTTTTTTATTCAACGCCAACAACTCTAAATCCCAAAAATATTTTTTTCCTTCTTTGAAGTCTTTTTTTTTTCGAAAAAAAAAAGCTTTCTTTCTTTCAACAATTCCCTTTATAAAAAATTCAAAAAGATTTTCTTTGTTAGGAAATTTCATGGTATATTTGTATATGAGTAAAAAAAAAGAAAACAATGAGTTAGTTTATTTATTTATTCCTAATTTTCTTGAACTACGTAATGATCTGATTCATGCGGTGACATGATATGTAGGCAACCCTCAAAAGGTTCGATCAAATTATTTCTCAACGGCTCTAAAATAAGGTGAGGTGTAAAAAAAGCAAATAAGAGAGGAATAAATAAGAGTGTCAATAAGCAGCAACCTTATAAGTCGGAATGAAACATGAAGCCTTCTAAAAGCATGTTACAGACGTGATAATGTTAGGAGCATAGCATAGTTACGTGTGATTCGTATTTATAAAATGCTTAACCCTAACACGTTTGTTGCCTCTTATCCAGTAAACTTAATGTGGTTGGTTTGTGGTGAAACTGGCAACACATCATTACTTGACCAGATCTAAGGGTAAGGTAGCAATGGCTAACAATGATAAAATTGAGTTGATCAGTGACGACCCTCTGGGTCAAACGTTTGAACAAGAGTCGGAGGAAGTAAGAAGATTGAAACATCAACTGAGTGATGTGTATCAAGCTTGCGTCTCTGGTCAGCCTCCGCCTCAGGGTCCCTCTAAGGGAACTTCCACCATACCCTAGGCTACTCAACGACCGCTCCCTACAGCAAGCAATTGCATTATACCACCAGGGTATGTGCCAAACTACAGCTTCCATACCGTCCCCGGTATCTCTAAAGTGCAACCTTCTTACGCACCGATTAGGAACACACCTCTTGTCATTTCTGGTCCGCCTGTGTATACAATCCCCCAACCAAATCTTGTGACGAGGCCAAACATCGAGCCATTATCTCATGCTTATGATGGCCAATACTACTCTCCAGATATGGATTTTAAGGGTTCGGCTCCACACAATCAGACCCTATAGTATGTGTTACCTGCAGAAAATGAGAAGGCTGTAAAGACAGGAGAGCCATACGAGATGGTCAGGAAGATGAAAAGTCTTGAGCAGAACATAACTAGGTGGTCACAAAAGTGTCTCATTCAGTTATCTGTGTATGTTTCCTCACATCCATTTACCCCCAGGGTTCAAGACACCAAAATTTCATAAATATGATGGACACAGCGACCCTATCGCCCACTTGAAAAGGTATTGCAACCAGCTGAGGGGTGCATGAGGAAAAGAAGATTGTTGATGGCTTATTTTAGGAAGAGTCGGGTAGGGGTAGCCTCTGAATGGTTCATTGACCAAGATATCTCTCACTGGCATGTTTGGGACGACATGGCCCAGACTTTCATCAAACAATTTCAGTACAACATTGATATTGCGACATATCGCAATTCCATATCCAATATGAAGAAAAAGCCGACTGAAAGCTTCAGGGAGTATGTTGCTAGGTGGAGAGAGCAAGCATCTAGAGTTAAACCACCCATGGATGACCATGAGTTAATCACTGTCTTCCTTCATGCCCAGGATCCTGATTATTTTCAAAATATGATGGCTGCAATAGGCAGACCTTTTGCTGATGCAATCAAGATAGGAGAAATGGTTGAGAACGGCCTCAATACTGGCCGAATTATAAGTCAAGCGTCTCTCAAAGTAGCCACCAAAGAAATCTAGAATAGGCCGAATAGTTGTGTTAACCAAAAGAAGAAAGATGAGGAGGCCATGATGGCATCGCAGGCAAAAAGAGGCAAAAAAGGAGCATCTCAACCCCCGGATCCACGATACTCGGTTGCTCCACCGTATGCAACTCAGTCTGTTGCCAAACCATCTAATTGCCAATATATGAAGGCCCCAACTCTATCATACCTTCATCTGCGATATCATAACTCTCAATCACTCTACAACGCTCGTCCAAAACAAGAGTATAAAAGGGAACATAAGCGAATGGACAATTTCACGCCAATCGTAGAATCCTACACAAGTTTGTTTGAAAGGTTGAAACGTTGTGGCATGATTGAGCCGCTTCAAGGGTATGTTCCTGATCCATATGCAAAAGGTCTTGACCCTACTGTACGGTGCATGTACCATTCTAATGTCCAGGGACATAGCATTGAGGGTTTTCAGGCTTTAAAAAAGGAAATAGAAAAGATGCTTCAAGAAGGAATGATCGTGGTCCAAGATAATGGCACCCTAAACATCATGACCAATCACGCATTGTTCGGATTATTTAAAATGATAAAGAATATGGGGAAGGTTTGGTTGAAAATGTCAAGAACTTGTCCACTGAATGCAAGGCAATCAAAATTATTGACGATCTTGTTTGATGCTGATGTGCAAATTCGTAGCTAAGATGTTGTGCTTGATAATTGGAAATTCACTCCCTTCCTTTCCAGGAAGGAGTCTTGGTAACTTATTTTGTCATAATTTTTATCATTCAGGTTATTTCGAGGTCGTGATCCAGATGTTGTTTGTTTGTCCTGTCATCAAGCCTCTCTATCCTTTAATCAATGAAATACAACTTTTTTCTTTGGGTCATTTTAATCTATTGTGTTTAGTTCTTCTTGCATATATAATTCTTTTCACGCCAATTTTAGTGACATGACATGCATGCGGACTTTTCGGCTAGATTTTAGAAAACTTGTCCAATCTTGAATTGAATCGAGGAAAAAACATGTGGAGGACAAGTAAGAGGTTGAAACACTTTGATGATAAGCCTATGGAACCAAAACAGTCATGAATACTGGTTTAAGGATAATTGAAAGTTTTGAAGTTTGGTGGGACTAATCAGCGAAAAGGTTTCTGCCATGGCATGCATAATCTGATCATATCAGGGAAGATGACCCAAATCCCTAAAGAAGGTGCATCCTAGGGAATTTAAAATGATTAGGTGGTACTGAAGTGCACCCTTCTACATCAGGATAAGGACCAAGAAAAGGTGACTCCAAATTGTCAAAAGTCATTTTTTGCGAATAAGATATTGACTACGAAACTATACAACTGACAAAACCAAGAAGAGAGTCATGTCCATCAATGCCGAACCTGAGAAGAGATAGAATGTTTGGCATTCTTGAGGCTGGGAGGACCTTTTTCTGCTACCCAAATACTTTATATCATTCGTTATCTCTTTTGAGCCGATTTTATTTTTCTTTGACCCCTCCTTCTTTTGGAATCAAGTATAGAGTAAAAAAATCGAAGATCCAGGCCACTAGAAATTAGGAGTTGGGGAAATTTGTTTTAAAAAAAAAAAGAAGAGAAGAAAAAGAAAAGAGACAAGAAAGAAAGAAAAATGAAAAGAAAAACAACAAAGGAATCTTTCGTGTTGGTTTGAAATACGTTTGACTTAATTCCTTTAAAGGATATGTAGGTAGATCTACACTAGGGTTTAGTCTAACCAAATCAAAAATTAAAATTCCCCAGTATCTGAAACTGGGGCATATTTGTTTTTTTTATGTTTTTATGAAGAGTCGATTCCAAGAGTTGTAAATATACAACCCTATCATCTTGAGTCTATTTTGAGCCTTAATGTGACCCTTTCTTTCTAACCCCCTCCAAAAGCCTTCCAAATAAAGACCTTCCAAATAGTCTTAAGAATGCCAAGGGAAACATGTAGTAAGCAACAATTGTCACACAACGTAGAACAATGTCAAGTTGCTCGCACAAAAAGGCGAAAACAAAGAAGAGATAATGAATGAAAATGAGAGAGTCTTATTGGTGAAAACCCTCATGGGCACTATAAGGAGATGGTAAGTAGAGATAAATAAATGAGAGAGGCCGGTTGGTGAAAACCTTTCAGGGCACCACTAGTCGAAGGTGAGCTGTGATTTGATGCAAATGATTCGCACAAAGAGGCCAACTTCAAAGACAAAAAGGAACAACAAGAAGAAAGGGTAGATTGGTTGGATAGATTCGTCCACTCAGTCCAAAATACATGTCATGATCATTAAAGTTGGCTACCATATTTAAAGGATCCCCTTTTTTTTTCTCTCCCCGTAAAGTGGCATTTTCAGTTAAATACTATTCCTTATCACTTTTACATCACGTCATTTTGTCTATTTGCTTATTTTTGAGTCAGTCTTTGTTAAAACAACCGAGAAATGATTTCAACATCTGTTACTAGCTTTCCAATTGTACAAAGCGAGTTCTTTCCTGGCACATCGAAGAGGACATACCCGGGAAGCAACATGCACAATAAGCTTGACAAAGCTAAACGAGATCTGAGGTTTCATGCCGACGGTAGTTCCAAAAGTGTGATGGTCTATTTGTTTAGAAGCCAACAAAGAAAGGGCCAAAAAATTGGTCATTATTTGCTAAAAGTGCAAAATAAAGGACGTGGGGCATACGCGACATTGACAAAGGCACGAATCCAACTATGATTTCCTTTGATAAGCCGAACAAAGTGTTTTGAAGACATCGAAAAGGTCTCTAAGCAAAATTTGCTTCATGGGCAAAGTTGATAGCACCCCAGACACAAACTAATACCGGGTGCAAAATAATCAAGTTTGATTTTTAAAGGAAAAAACTGCCAAAGTGATGACTTGCTTTATAGACAAGGTTCAGTTACACCTTAGACATCCGGTTATGAAATAGTCTAAGGCGACAGTAGAAAGCCGAAGTTTCTAGAACACGGTACAGAGCCTCCTAGCTGTTTGATACCATACTTGCAAATCGGTTCTCTAACAATGAGGTGACCGGAGATTCAAACTGCTCAGGGCATTCAAGACCACAAACCGACCACCATTGTTAAACTCACAAATCTTTCTTTGTTTAAAGCAGGAAACAAAGCAGTGTAGAATTGAAGTTCTCAAAGGACGAATTGTCACCAAAGGTAAGTTCTTCAAACTCTCTGCTTTTTATTTCTAGATATGCCTATAATCACATAATCAACCACAACATTTTCCAGCATAAGGTAAATCAATCCTTAGTTGAGGTTGCATTTTGAAATAGGGCACACCACTCCCCAGTCGCATGTTTAGTATAGGGTACACCAATCCCTAGTTGTATTTTCCGACATAAGGCAAAACAATCTTTAGTGAGGTTCCATTTTAATACAAGGTATCCTATCCCCTGGTTACTTTCTCTCTTAGTGATACAAGGCGCCATCTATTGGATACATTCTCTCAGCAATATAAGGTGCCAATCCCTAGCCATATTCTCTCTTAGTAATACAGGGTGCCAACCCCTGGTTACATTCCTTCTCTCTGATATAGGGCGCCAACCCTTGCTATATTCCCTCTAAGTGGTACAGGGCGCCAACCCCTGGTTACATTCTTTCTCAATGTTACAGGGTGCCAACCCCTGGTTACATTCCCTCCAAGTCTTTCAACCTCACTTGTAGGAGACGCACTTCCTAGTTTGAGTCATTCCAATAGGAGACGCACTTCCTACTCTGAACCATCAATCCTAGGAGACGCACTTCATAGTCCAAAACTTTCAACCTCAATCCTAGGAGACGCACTTCCTAGTTTGAGTCATTCCAATAGGAGACGCACTTCCTAATCTAAACCACCAATCCTAAGAGACGCACTTCCTAGTCTAAGTCTTTCAACCTCACTCGTAGGAGACACACTTCCTAGTTTGAGTCATTCTACCAGGAGACGCACTTCCTAATCTGAACCATCAATCCTAGGAGACGCACTTCCTAGTCCAAACCTTTCAACATGAGATGCACTTCCTAGTTTGAGCAATTCCAATAGGAGATGCACTTCCTAATATGAATCATTAATCCTAGGAGACGTACTTCCTAGTCAAAACCTTTCAACCAATCCTAGGAGATGCACTTCCTAGTTTGAGTTATTTCAAAAGTAGACGCACTTCCTACTACCAATCCCAGGAGACGCACTTCCTAGTTTGAGTCATTCTAATAGGAGATGCACTTCCTAATCTGAACCATCAATCCTAGGAGACGCACTTCCTAGTCCAAACCTTTTAACATGAGATGCACTTCCTGGTTTGAGAAATTCTAATAGGAGACGCACTTCCTAATATGAATCATTAATCCTAAGAGACGCACTTCCTAGTCCTAACCTTACAACCAATCATAGGAGACGCACTTCCTAGTTTGAGTCATTCCAGAAGGAGACGCACTTGCTAATATAAACCACCAAATCTTAGAAGATGCACTTCCTAGTACAAGTCTTGCAACCTCATTCATAAGAGATGTACTTCCTAATTTGAACACCAATCCTAGGAGACGCATTTCCTAGTCGAACCCCTTAAACCTCACTCGTAGGAGACACACTTCCTAGTTTGAGTCATTCTATTAGGAGACGCACTTCCTAATCTAAACCACCAAATCTTAGGAGACGCACTTCCTATTACAAGTCTTGCAACCTCATTCACAGGAGACGCACTTCCTAATCTGAACCACCAATCCTAAGAGACACGTTTCCTAGTCTAAGCCCTTAAACCTCACTCGTATGAGACACACTTCCTAGTTTGAGTCATTCCATTAGGAGACGCGCTTCCTAATCTGAACCATCAATCATATGAGACGCACTTCCTAGTCCAAGCCCTTCAACCTCACTCATAGGAGAAACACTTCCTTGTTTGAATCATTCCATTAGGAGACACACTTCCTAATTTGAATCACCAGTCCTAGGAGATGCACTTCCTAGTCCAAGTCTTTTGACCTCATTTGTAGGAGACACAATTCCTAGTTTGAGCCATTCCAATAGGAGACACACTTCCTAATATGCACCATTAATCCTAGGAGACGCACTTCCTAGTCCAAACCTTTCAACCTCATTCGTAAGAGACGCACTCCCCAGTTTAAGCCATTCCAATAGGAGACGCACTTCCTAGTCTGAACCATCAATCCTAGGAGACACACTTACTAGTACAAGTCCCTCAACCTCACTCATAGGAGGAACACTTCCTAGTCCAAGTCCTTAAACCCCACTCGTAGGAGATGCACTTCCTATCTTGAGTCATTCCAGTAGGAGATGCACTTCCTAATCTATACCTTTATTCCTAGGAGACGCACTTCCTAATCCAAGTCCTTCAACCTCACTCGTAGAAGATGCACTTCCTAGTCTAAGTCCTTCAACCCCACTCGTAGGAGATGCACTTCTTAGCTCGAGTCAACCCTGTTCATTCTAATAAGAGATGCTCTCCCTAATATGAATCATTAATCCTAGGAGACGCAATTCGTAGTTCGAGTCCTTCAATTTCGTAGTCATTCCAGTGCTACCCATGGGAGATGCACCTCCTAGTCTATGTTTTATCCGTTCTACTCCTAAAAGAAGCACATTAAGAGCCTTCTGTACCATTTTTGCATCTTTCAAAAAAAAAAAAGCTGATCTTCAGCTTTACCCAATAACTCACAAAATTTTCTCAGTGCCAAACTGGGGCGGAAAATTTTGTTCGTTTTGTTCGTCTTTGATGTCTTTGCAAGCACCGCCATAGAGAAATGTTTGTAACGATCAAAGTTTGCCTTTTCAGTTATTATCAGAAGAAAGAAGTCTTTCGATCACAGTTTAGTTGGAGTTAACTTTGACAATCTATCAGTAACCCAGCTTCTGAAGATTCATCATCTCAATTTAGGATCAAGAAAGAAAGCACTAGATTGAGTCATAATCTTTTCTTCAAAGAGCATCAAGATCCAAACTAAGGTCAACACAAACAAGCAAGTCAAGAATCAAGATTTGACTCTAGAAGACACATAGATAGGAATTTTGTAACTCTTAGTTTGCAGACATATATAGTTCTCTCTCTCTCTCTCTCTTCCTTTTGATGTAAGCAGTAAGTAACAGTAACAGTAACAGCAACAACAACAACAGCAATAGTCTTAACTCCAGTACCCGGTAGTCCTAGCTACCCGATTTTTCAGAACTATACTGACTTGATTCCTTTATAACCAAGGATATGTAGGCAACTTCGGAAGCAAGGTTCGGTCACCTTTTTTTAAAAATTTCTTCCATGGGAGTGATATGTGAGCAAAAAATAGCTATGGCATTCACTTTTTTTTGCACGAAAACTCTTCATGTTCTCGAGCAAAGAGGGGCAGCTGTGAACACCTAATTTTTACACTATTTTAGCGCATCCTAAAGTTATTAGTGTTTTGTTATTTTAATTATTTTTCTAAAATTATGTGTCTTTAATTGCATATTTTCTTTCATGAAAATACCAAAAAATAATAGTTCTTCCTTCATTTGTGCATTTTAGGAATTGACTAACTTTTCAATTGGTGAATCAATCTATGATCATTTGAATAAGTTATTTAATTAATTTATTTGTTTGTATAAATTTAGTTTAATAAGTAGGATTAAGGAAGAAATTTGGCAAAATTTGAAAGAAAAAGTGGCCAAGAGTGCAAGATAAGGGGCTGTCGGTCCGAAATACGTAGTTTTGCCTCAAAACTACGTCGTTTCATTAAGTGAATCAAGATTAAATCTCATCCATTCATCTCTCCCTCATCCAATGGTCCACAATCAATCTCCTAACTAGGTATTTAAAACTTAGAAATGCTGAAATTTTGCCCCATTTCCCCCATAATTCTTTTCTCTTTCCTCTCTCTTCACTCTCTCTTTCTCCATAACTGTCGCCTCTCCACCGCCGCCGGAAATCGCCCACCGGTGGCCGACCACCTCCAAATCACCCCAAATCGCACCATACAAAATCTCCACAATCTCCTATTTACATATCTCCAAACCAAATCCTTAACAAAACCCTCAAATTCCTTGAATTTTAGATCTAGGAAACTTAAGCCGCAAATTGTTTGCCCAAATTCTTGAAGTTCCGGCCACTAACACCCCACAAGACCTACATCAACGGATAGAGCTCCTCAAGACCTACCTATTGATGTCAATTCTAAATCAAAAATTCGGCGACCAAAAGTCCGGCCAAATTCCGGCGACCTCCCCAAAAGCCCTCATTTGGCATGCCACCATTTTTAGGGCACTTGAAATTTAAAATGGTAAAAAATACTATTATTTTTTATGGTTGATTTGTTTTATTATTTTTTCAGATTTTTTTTGCCTCTTATTAATTATTTTAACATTAGTTTTTGAAGTTTTGAAATGCTGAATTTTCTGTTTTTACATTTGTTTGAATTGGTTAGTTAGTTTATTGGCTTGTGAAGGGTAAAAGGTAAATGATGAAATAGGATACTAGTAGCTTATTTTTTACTAGTAGGGTGGCTGAAATGATATTTTTTCTCTTTGTTTCTGCTAAAACAGATTTTCATGCTGTCCTTTCACCTTTTGGACAGTCTTTGAACAGTGTTTAGCACACAAAAGTTAGTCCTTTGGATAAACTTTTGGTGAACCAAAATCTACCAAAAAAGTGGCTTTCTTTGCCTACTTATGGGCATCCCTTTACTCATTTTACACATACTCTATCACACATTTGCTATATATTTTTACATACTAAAAAATACAATTTTAGGGGTAAAAATCAGTAGCTGAACTTAAAGAAAGTAAACTGAAAATCATGAGTTTTTGGTTGAGTCTTAGAGTGCAAAATCTTTCAAAAAAGTATAAGAGACTTAGAGTTTGATTCTGAGTTCCTTCTATTAAATAATTACTACTTTTAGTGAGATTTATGGCTGTTTTTAACATGGATTCACTATTGTTTCGTTGCTGTTTGTGGCTAAAATTTAGTCCCCCTGCTAATATTTTCTTTTCTGTTGATCAGGTACTTCCTCAAATGTTGTACTACTTTTGGATCAAGAGTGAATAGAAATAAAGTGATTCAAGTCCTTTTAGTATATTGTTTTTGTGTATGATCTTTTTTCTTTTAAGTACCAAGCATATATAAGAGTTAGTTGAATTTTTTTTAGTCATTGACATGTTTAAATGATGTTTGGGTTGTTGTTTATATTGCTTGAATACTTACTATATTAAGATTATGTTTATGCCTAAGTAGGAACCCATAATTTAGTGTTAATATTCAAAGCTTGCATCTATATCACTTCTACTTTAGGTTATTGATTAAAATCAATTGAGAAGGCTTCTATATCTTGCTGAAAACTTTATGTTGTTAACTTGTAGATAGATTTTTAAGATAAGTGCACTTTAAGCTTAAAGCTCTAGTGCTCAACAATAGTCGAGTTATTTTTTCATTTTAATTAGTGTATTGAGTTGGTATGAGTTATTCAGCTAAAAGTTTTCAATTAGTTTACTATTGCAATTATTGTTAAATTAAGAAAAAAAAGATACACTAGTAGGTTATTAGTTGATTTGTAGTTGTGGATAGGCTTTAATATGTATGGGCCAAAGTGAACTCAAATTCAGCCATGCCCATTATGAGGTTAAGCATGCTAGCAGGGCCATTTGTTTTTAATATTAAGGTAGCTTAATGCCAAAAAATAATATAATTGGCCATTTTAAATCCAACAAACAAAGTTGTCCCAAGTTTCTAATTACAAGTTTTTTTTCAAATAGTTTTTCAATTCATCATATTTTCTTTTAATAATTATGTAACTTAATTGTCTGTGTAATTTAATCACTTTAATAATTCATTTGAATACTAGGCAATTAGTACGCGCGTTCTAACTCACGGAATCGCTTGCACAGCGTGTTGCTTAACATTCAATAAATTAATTCAATAATCTCATGTCATACCCATTTAGTTTTAGTTAATTTTTAATTTAATCAATCCTTATTTTTTTTCTAAAATCGCGGATTCGATTGTGCGGCGCAATAGTTATTTTTTTTTATAATCTTCAAGAATTAATTTTCTCAAATGCAGTAATCTCGCAAAAGTACTACAAATAGTTGATTGTCATGATTTTGGATTCGCTTGCGAGGCGCAATTATAATAAGTTAATTAATTAATTTATTCGATCACGCATTCGCTTGCGTAGCGTGGTTATGACAACGTAATATTATCCAAATTATTTTATTTAGTAATTCTAATAATCAAGAAATAAAAAGCGGATAGGTAAAACATGAAAAATCATAGAAATCACAGTTTATCCATAATTATTTAAAGCCAAGTATAAGTCAATAAAACGACCGTACTAGAACTGCGGGACTCAGAGAATGCCTTACACCTTCTCCTCAATCAACAAAATTTCTTACCCGAACTTTATTTTCGCGGACCGATAATAATAGCAAACCTTCTTGACTAGGGATTCAAATAAAAGGTGACTTGGAATACCCAAAAAATCAATTCCAAGTGGCGACTCTGTAAACAAAATAATCAATATTCAAGTTTGTCACTTTAATTGAAAAAAACTCTTTAACCCACCCACAATCCATAACAGATATATTTTTCGGAGGTAAAAAAGAGGTGTGACAACCATGAATATTAGTACTCGTGTTACTTTTGGCATAAAAAAAGGAGTAATTTTTCAACTCAATCAATTCGTTGGATTAATTGGATTGTTTCTCAATCTTTTCCCAATACTTTTTTGATATAATTAATCAAAAGTTGAGGAATTATGGGGTGACATATTTATTAACTCATCCAATATTTACTGATGCACACATTGTTTTAAGCGTTTATTTGATACTACATACTCTAAGAGCTCATTAATTTAGTTCACGAACCAAGTTATGTAGAGATTAAAATACAAAAAATTATAGTACGTGAATTAGTAATCACTGGATTATTTAATGCATATATTTTATGATTCATCACATTAAAACATGATACATGATGTATGATATAAAAATTTACAATATTACCATTGGGCAGTATATGAAAAAATTAAGGTTATTTTGATGTTTTAGGTTTTTTATTCCCATAAAACTTATTCTGGATAGTTATCTCATGTTGAATTCATTATATAGTAACATTAGAATTGCAGCATAACATTAATAGTCTTGCTTATACCGAAAACAAAATACACACCTAACATAATATAAACAATATCAAACTTCATACCAAAAATATTTTATAATCCAAGTAAGCAAATGAATGATAGAGGATCGGGGTTGATTTTTCCATATAAGTGTAATCTATCAGAGCTCAAGATGAATGTGTTAAGCCATTAAGAGCTTGTTTGGCCAAGTTTTTGGGAGGATAAAAAGAGTATATTTTGAAAATTTTGAGGTATTTGGCAAAGATGAAAAAGTACTTTTGAGCAGCAACATAAACATTATTTTTGCTTTTGGGGAGAAACTATAAATTCTTGCTTTTTCCAAGAAGCAGAAGCAGAAAATTAATTTATTCAAGACAAAAATAACCTTAAAATGAATTTATATTTTTCAAATTATTCCTCATTAATTTAATATTTTTCTGTTCCCTTTTCTTTATATTTTTATCATACTTTTCTTCTCTTGTTATTTTAATCACGTTTTTGTTCTCCTTTTTCTATTACCAAGAGTAAATTTTTAATTTATATTTAATAGTGTATTTTGATATATTTAAATTATCTTCTAAACAACAAGTAATATGAGATACTGTAACGACACGACTTGTCATTTTGTTTTTTAGAACCCTGTTCCCCTAGATAAGACTTCCCGTACTTGCTTTTATTGATTTATGACTTGCGGGAATGGTTGGTTCTGGATTTGGAACAGTTTGGGCTGAAATCGGAACACTTGGTTCTTTAAGGTTAGCTTAAAAGGACATGTTCGACTTCGGACAATATTTTGAGTAAACGACCTCGGAATCCGGATTTGAAGGTTCCAACAGGCTCGTACGATGATTTCGGAGTTGGGCGTATATCCGGATCGGGTTTTGGATGACGCCTAATAGTGAAAGTTGATTCCTTAAGGATTTGAAGTTCTTAAATATTTGGTTTGGAGCGGATTTTTGTGTTATCGAGGTCCGAATAGAATTTCGAGACCGGGAATAGTTCTTTATTGTCATTTAAGACTTGCACGCAAAATTTGGTGTCAATCCGAGTAGTACAAGTGTGTTTCGTCGTATTGGATGTGAATTGAAGAACTTTAAGTTCATAAGTTTGTTTCTATTGGTTTTAGGGGGTGATTCTTAGATTTAGCATTATTTCGGGCATTTCAAGGGTTCGAGCAAGTCCGTTTTATCATTTCAAACTTATGTGTATGTTCGAGCGGGGCCTCGTGGGGGGGGGGGGGNATTTTGGAAGGAGCTTCAGCTCCTTGTTTCTTTCATAACCGCACCTGCGGTTGGCCAGCAGCAGGTGCGGGACCGCAAGAGCGGTCGGTCAATCGCAGAAGCGGCCAAGAGTGGTCAACCCAGGAGCTGCAGAAGTGGAATCCTTCCCACAGATGTGGTGGTCGCAGGTGTAACGACTCGACCGGTCGTTTTGAGTACCAGCGCTCCGTTCAGTAGTCGGAGGCCATGAACAACTTTATTTCAGGTATTATGACTTGTACGCGTGGTCGGAATTAAGATTCAAGAAGTCCAGAGTTGATTTGGGAAGAAAATTCTCATTTCGAAAGCCTAAAGTTGAAAGAATGAGCTAGGATTTGAATTTCAAGTAAACGACCTCGGAATCGGGATCTGAAGGTTCCAGCAGGTTTGTATGATGATTTCAGACTTGGGCGTATGCCCGGATTGGGTTTTGAATAACCCGGGAGCGTTTTGGCGCC
>MU729085.1:0-15070 GCA_026770625.1 Nicotiana glauca
TTATTTATTTAAATCATATATTTTGTAAGAATTACATACCAAAGTTTAACTGTTATATAAAAAATGACAAAAATTAACGCTTGAATGCATAGAAACAACATGTAAATATACAGCTAAAGAAATTGATGTTTCTACTTCAATTTCATCTTCAAATCCGATACAGTTTATCAGTCAGATCTGAAAATTCTTATTTACGCTAACATTTAAATTGAATAACTATTCTGACTACATAATATTTATTTCTTTTTTGGAGCATTCTTGCAAGTTCTTTTGTTATGCCCTTCAACTCCACAATTGCCGCATGACACCTTGTACTTCTTTGACTTTATTTCATTAAATATTTTATATCTTTCCTTGTGAGGTCTCCCTGGCTGCCATTTATCTCCCGCCGGTGGCTTTACTACCTCATCCAAAATATGTTGGGGAACATCCCATTTGGCTTCATCAGGAAGAGGATTTACTGGCATTTCATAGGTAAGAAGAAGGCTCTCCCTTGTGTAATACGGAGAGCAATAGTTTTCAGGTGTTTCATTCCTATGCCTTAATGCTGCCAGAGCATGCGCACATGGAAGTTCGTCAAATTGGAATTGTCCACAGCTACATTTCTTGTTTTGTAGACATACAATGTACCGCTTCGCACCATCTAACACAATATGTATATGATCTGTTGAAGCTCTCATCTACAATTGAAAAGCAAACAGAAAAAATGATACATCAAAAATTTAACTGGATTATCGATATTTTATCTACAAAATATCTACAAGTAACTACAATTACCCACAATGTGACTATATTTTAACTACAATCTGAAACACTACAGCTATTACTATTTTTTTTCTCCTGCACCAATCAAGAATATCTTACCCTTAGTTTCTGAGATAATGTGTTGTTATCATCCAACTCTTTGTGGAATTTGTGACCAAGGAATGTGAAAGTAGCCTTTGCCTTCAACAACTTTTCTTTTGTCCAACGTTCAATAAGAGTTCTCATATACTCAAATAGGTCATATATTGGCAGCTCTCTTGCCTCTTTTGTTACAGCATTCAACGACTCGGCAATGTTTGACGTCATAGCAAAAGTTCTATTCACCGTTGCATGTACTCTCGACCATCTATGATAGCCAATATCATATAGGTAAGACTTTACACGCGGGTCTACCTCTTCAATCTTCATCATCCTTTCATTGAATTCATCCAGAGTGTATGACCGGGCTGTAGCAAAGTACAATTCATGTAATTGTAGATGTCCCTTCTTGAATTTTGATCTTATATTTGTCCATATATGCCACATGCAAGAGTAGTGTGCCATCCCCGGATAGACAACTGATGTTGCCTTCAATATACTCTCATGCCTATCTGAAACAACACACATTGAAGGTCTTTCTCCATATGCCTCCTTGAATTTCTCAAAGAACCACTTCCACGACGCGTCGTTTTCAGAATCAACCACAGCATATGCCAAGGGCAAAATAGTACCTACATTTAGTATACATAAAATAAGATTAAATAACAACTACAATTGGATATTGAGGTTAAAGACAATTAACTTCATTTATTTATCTAACTACAAAACAACTACAATTTAACTACAATGTATAAACTGTCTACAATGTATGTATAAATTGTTGCCTTTATTTACCTGCTGCATCCATGGTGCTTGCTGTCAGCATAATCCCCCTGTATGCTGACTTTAAAAATGTTCCATCAACCACAACAACCGGCCTACAATGTTGCCAACCATTGATTGATGTAGAAAGAGCAACAAAGGCGTATAAGAAGCAATCATCTGCTGCCTTCTTCAGTTTAACAACAGAACCAGGATAATTCTTCTCAAGAATATAAAAATATTTTGGTAATTTGTTGTAGGAGTCACACGGATTCCCTCTCAAAAAATATAATGCTTTTTCCTTTGCTCTCCATGCTTGCATGTAGCTTAAGTTCAGTCCATGTTCAACCAACATGTCAGTTTGTATGTCCTTTGGTGTGTACACAGTCTTAGGATCACAATACTTTGGAACAACCATGCTACCAACTACTGCTACAGTACGTTTGCGCTGTATGAATGTTTCATCCATTATGCAACATGTGTGTTGTCGACTGAAACTTCTTATCTTGAACATTGCCGAATCATTAATTGACGTTGCCTTGAAATGCCATTTGCAGCTTTCAGCTACACATATAAGCCAGTAGCTACCAAAAAATAAAACTTATTTACACAAATTTAGTTTACACTACAATTAACTACAGATAGAAAACAACATAAATACATACCTTCTATGACTAGATCTTTTTACTCTGAACTGGAACTTGTGCTACACTGAATAATTCCTCATTGCAGCAGCTATTGTTTGCTTGTCCTGATACACTTGTCCTTCTTCAATACATAATTGCTTAGATTCAGTTATTATTTCACTTTGATATTCCTCTATTGCTGGTGAGGATGGAATTTCTAGTAACCTTAGTGATCCAGAAGAACCTGAAGAATATAAATTCACAAATGTAGTAACTATGCAGGTAAATATGAAAGCAACAATGCTTTATATGAATATTGTAGTTAAAGTGTAGTGAAATGTAGTTGCATTGTAGTTATTAAGGAAAACCATAACACTCTGCAATTTCGTACCAATCATACCTGTACTGGTGCTTTCATTGGTGATTGCCAATTCCATATTGAAATCTCTAACACTTATACATAACGGATAAGAACCTAAGTTCCTATTATCCTTTTTCGTTTCCATATACACACAAACCCCCATATCATTCCTAATTTCCATTGGAGGACAATTATCATCCACAATGTATTTGATTTCTATGATTTTCTCCGATGTATCAATCGATAATTGTTCTGCAATTGTAGAAACGAGATTTGCGTAGCTTGAATTATCATCTACCACAATGGCATCAACTTCAAAATCTCTATATCTTCCATATTTATCCCAATTACCATTCGATTTCAGCATTATTGTGATTTTTGACATGATTTCGTGTAGTTTAGAGAAAAAAAGGCTAAGAACAGATATAGATTCGAGACTTTTTGTCGACGAAGAACTGTATCCAAAAATTTTGAATTTCTACAATTTGATGGCTGGAGATTCTGTAGCTTTCGTATTTTTAGAATTGTAGATGAGAATGAGAAGAGAGATCTCGTTCCATTGGAGAAGGAGAGATTTACGCAGCTAAAGATTTTGTTCCGTTTCAGAATTTTGAATTAAATGCTGATAGGAGATCCATCAGATCCTCTCTCCAACAAAGTCGCGCATTTTTTTTGGGAAGAATCTCGCTAATTTGGGTTTGGTATATAAATTGTAGGGATAATGTGAACAGGTAGGGTAAATAGTAATTTGTGAATATTTTTGGTAATAAGGTTTGCTATATGGTATAGATAGGAAAAAATCCCATTTAAAAATGATCGTTGGACAATAATCATTTTTTGCAATTTTGGCCATTTCGGCATACCCCCTTAAGAAAATAGCTCCCCTCCCCCTAATATTTAATAAATTACAATTTTAACCTTTTAAAAAAACTATAAATACGAAGAAGAAGCTCTGTTTTTTCCCTTAGCGCATACTAAAGCATAGTAGACTGATCGAACGACATGCACATCAGAGAAATAGAATGGATTTCACCCCTCCCCCTTCATTTTTTTTTATAATTTGCCCTCTTACTCTAATTCTCTCTCAATTCTCTCTTAAAAATATTGTTTATTGCTCTCAAGTTCTCAATTACTTATTATTTCAAATTTCATCAAATATTTACTTTAGTCACTACAAAACTATAATTATCAAATATCAAGTATTCAAGTGAAGTGTGATATCAATATTCAATATCATCAAATATCAATTGAAGTGTGATATCAAATTTGGTACGGCATCCGGAATTCCGGTACACTCGTTCCATCTTTTTCTCTTCTTTGGTGTATATTTTTATTTTATTATTTAAAATTATTAATTTAGTTTTTTAATTTAATTTACATAATGGATATATTTAGAGCAACTAAAAAAAGTGTAACAGTAGGGGTGGTAGTTGTAAGATTAAAATTTCTAAAGGATCAAGAGGTTATACTGGTTCTTGTAGTAGCTTTACACATATTTCTGAAAGTTCACCTGAAAATTTAAATGTAGATTATGGTATAGCTGGTAATTTAAATGATATTCGATCACCTAATAATCTTGAAACACCACCACCTACACCTGGTAATGCTAGTTAAAATACTAGGGGTGAAGGTCGTGGTAATACAGGTAGGCCTCTCCTCCCTATTAAGAGGAATCAAAGATTAAGAAGTAAGTGTTGGAATTCTTTTGAACGACTAGAAAAAGATAAAAATTATGTAAGATATCAAATTTATAAGAAAGTTTATAAACATGAGATCGGAGGTAAGCAAGGGGGAACAGGTCAACTTCGTAGGCTGGTAGATAACCACCCTATTGCATGTGATGATGATGAGGAAGGTAGGCAACAAAAACTTAACCCAGATACTGGTGGTTTAATGGGTAAATACGATTTAGTGAAAGACCGAAAGGAATTAGCTAAAATGATTGTTTTAGGTTGTTTACCTTTTAGTTTTGCTGCTTCATCATGTCTTGTTACTTATATTCAAAGAATTTACAACCCTTTGTTTAAATGTATTCCTAGAAGTACTTATAAAGCTGATATCTTTAGGCTTTTTGGATAATATCAGACATATATCCGTTATTTCTTCGCCAATCTTTCTTGTAGAGTTTCTCTTACTTCCGATATTGGCTGTGTTATTAATGAAAATGATAATTTGATTGTTATATTTGTAGATAATAAAATGCGTCAGAAAAATAAAATCAAGACCCAAAATGTAACACCCCAAATTTTTTATAATATTTGCATTCTTGATTGAGCATTTTCATAACGAAGAAATATTTTAACTTACACTTTTTTTAAATGTGAAATGGTCAATATAAATTTTTTACTTTAGGTTGTGTTAATATTGACAATGAAGTTCCATGGTGTTGCTATATATAACACTTAATATTTGTTTGACTAGTTGTTATTAAATATAGTCTATAACTAAGTTTTTGGATTTTCAACCTTTTGTATTTATCTAAGATTATTTAGTAGTTGGGGAACCCTTTTATTTTCATATCTATCAAAAAAAAATCCCCATTTATTTTGGTTTATTCTTCAAGGAAAAAAAAGGAAGACCATCGTCCTATCTCTCTATCTCACAATCTCTCTCTCTCTCTCTCTCTCTCTCTCTCTCTCCTCTATAGCACTGAATTTTTCTTGAAAAATTAGGGATTTCCTACTAAATTAACAAGCAATTTCGTTTTTGGGTGAAGATCAAGTTGTTTCTCTTGGTAAGTTTCTAAACTCGTTTTTATACTAAACATATACTAGCATTTTATATACATCTTTTCGTATAAAGCTCCGATTTAAGTGATATAGGACTTTATGAAAAGGTATTTCATAACTCTAAAACTCTTATGAAGGAACTAAAGTTTAGTTTTGTTGGTATATGCCTGAAAAACGATCGTAAAATACAAGGCAGGTGCTGCCCAAATTTTCAGTGTTTGAAATACTCTCTGTACTTCTGTTAGTAATGTTAGCATACCTTTCTGTAAAGAATTGATATGGGGGTGATTCAAGATGTTTTGAAATGGTAAGACATAGACCTACAACTTATATGAAGACTATAAAGTTTAGTTTTTCTGAATAGAGCTTCAAAACTGAGTCACAACTCGAAACAGTGAATCTGTCCAGAATTTTTGTTCGAACGTTTTTGGGTAATTTTCACCAGTAACATATTTAGTTTGACTTGTTAAATCATTGAACTTATGTAGATATTTGATTATGTATTTAAGGTATATAAACCCTTGAAAAAAATTCAAGGTGAAGTATTTGAGGAAGTGGACAGATTTGGTTGTTTACGGCGTAGACGATTCGAACATCCCAAGTTGTGATTGAATTGTGTTGTGGTAAAACACCAAGGTTTGTGCATAAACTTGTACTCTTTTTGCTTGCTGGAATATTTTGGAAATAACTGGATATTTTATTTTTTTTGTCTTCATTTTATATTGTTATATTCGTATTATATCAAGTATTGTAAGATATTTGCTAAATCACCCATTCGTACGGATTGTTTGATCATTTTGGATTCTTGTTGGGACTTTATCCTTCTTGCGGCAGTGACTTTGTCACTCATCTTGGCATGCCTCTTGATTCGGATCTTTTGCCATCTTGACTTTGGATTTGTAGTTCGTCTTGAATTATGGAACTTGTCCGTGTTAAGAACGAACTAGGAAGCCATTCTTAATATGATTCTTGATTTTCTTGTATATTGGGTTTTGACCCTACTTGATTTGGGGCTTCGGTCCATCTTGATATATGATTATGCTTAGTGATGGCATGACGTACATATTGGGCGAAAAATAGATATTTGGTATACTCTCTTAGATTGATAGTATACACTTTCTTGACTCTTGAACATTATTTATTGGTATTTGAAAATACTTCAAAGTTTGATATTGATATATTTGATATATTTGTTCACTTGATTTAAATTATGTTAAATTGAGCTAACTATTACTGAAGAGGGGAATTGGAAAATTTAATGACTCCAAGCCTAAAGTTTATACACCACTAAGCTTTATGCTTAGCGATAACTCTTTTTTATCGTAGGTAATGTTCGGGATGAAATCTGAAGATGGCCATAATGAAGTAGTCCTTTTTTGGAGATATTGGAGATCACATTTGCATATGCACCCTGGTTTTGCATAGTTTTGGGACGTGTACATGATATACAGAATATACCTGATATATACATAAATATATATATATATATATACATACATATATACACATTATGTACGTTATTTGGAGGCTTGTTGGATTTTAAGATCAAAAATTTTATAACTTAAATTTGAAAACTTATTTTGCTATTTTTAGTGTGTGTGTCAATAACTTAAGTCTTGTAACATGCTGAATTTACACTTTGTCTTGTAAATAGATATAATACAAACTTGCAGTGATGTTGAATAAATTATAAATTTGTTAGGAAGTTGCTTTAATCTCTTTATTATTCAAGAAGGGTTATATCACCTTATATTAATATTTTTTGACATTTTATTTCATTTAAATAATATTATGGTATTTTTTTCAAAAAGAAAATAAATATTGCACTTTAAAACTTTTCGCATGGGCCTATTTTCGCTACTAAATTATTCTGAATATTTTTAAACTAATATCTTTTTATACTATTTTATAATTAATAAATTAGATTTGTTTCCTAAGTAGCACCTTCCCAAAGGGGTCGCTACAAGTTTTGGTATCGGAGCCACGGTTTGTGATTCTAGGATTTATTTTGTTGTGAAAGTACCTAGTATTTGTTGTTATTTTCTTTCTTGAAAATGACTTGGAGTTTATATATTTTGGCATACTTGTTTAATTTAATTTAATTTATTGTATTCTGTGTGCATATGTATCATGTACATGTCCCTAATGCAATGTGATCTTACCTTTTATAGGAATTTTAATATCGCCTCTTCTTCGAATAGAGCTATTGAATCCGTTGATGAAAGTCAGGCTGAGTATAATGAAATACTTCACCTCCAAGGAGGAAATGAGGAACCCTTGCCTGACCTAAATCATCCTCGTGTTAGTGGAAATGAAGTGAGCAGTAATCCAAGAGTAATGAGTCATAATACTCCATTTATCGATCCTCCATTCCAGCAGATGGCTGAGTTCTTTTGTCACTTGGCTGGGACAATGTCAGAACCCAGTGAAATAAATTTTGAGAAGATGAGAAAAATGGGCGGAGTTGAATTTGAAGGTACTATAGATCCCACGGTAGCTGAACAATGGCTCGAGCACATGGAGAGGGTCTTTGAACAGCTGGAGTGTACTAATGATGCCAAATTTAAATATGTTATCACTCTTTTACAGAAAGATGCCTATGATTGGCGGGTAAGTGTTCCAAATTCAAAAGCAAAACCTCCGGTGCTGAGTTGGGATGACTTTGAGAAATTATTTCATGCAAAATATGTTCCCCCAGTCTATCGTGATGCTAAGAAGAAGGAGTTTTTGAATTTAAGACAAGGAAGTATGTCTATTCAGAGTATCAACAAAGCATTCTCAGGCTTTCTTTATGCTGGAGGTATTATTGATGATGAAAGAGACAAGTGCAGAAGATTTTAAGAAGGTTTGAATGCATACATTCGAAAATCTGTGGCAATCTTACGACTTGATGATTTTCCCAAGCTAATTTCAGCTACACTTACTTCGGAAAGAATTGACAAGGAAGAAGCTAGTAGAAGAGAAAACATGTTTAGGAAGCGTAATTCAGATTATGGCAGTTCATCAAAAGGGAAAGTTTGACTATTCCAGGACCGAGAGTACATATAAATCATCACATCATAAGCATAATAAGTTAAATTTTTCTACTGCCAGTACTCCAAGTTATGGCCAAGGAAAAACTCATACACCTACTTGTGCACATTGCGAGAAGAATAATTATGGTGCATGTAGACGAGCTTCTGGTGCTTGTTTTAATTGTGGAAGTATGGATCACAAGGTGAAGGATTGTCCTAATCATAATCCTCTTTCTTATACACATTCAAAAGGCTCAGTTCAAAAGCCTGTCACTACTCATTCTCAAGATAATAGCAGTACTAGACCTCAAAATATGCAAGCAACGGGTTCGAGTGGAGCTAATCAGGCTAGTGGGTCAAGAGCTAATG
This sequence comes from Nicotiana glauca, assembly GCA_026770625.1. Classification (NCBI taxonomy): domain Eukaryota; kingdom Viridiplantae; phylum Streptophyta; class Magnoliopsida; order Solanales; family Solanaceae; genus Nicotiana; species Nicotiana glauca. The sequence goes on from MU729085.1 coordinate 8,705, forward strand.
CACGAGTTTATGCTATGAGAAAGAAGAATGACCAGGATGGCCCGGACGTGGTTGTTGGTAAATTTTACTTATTTGGCATACCTGTTGTTACATTATTTGATCCTGGATCTTCTTACTCTTATGTTTGCTCAATTTGCATTTTCTGATGTGGTTAAATCTGGTAGACTTGACCTTGATGTGCTAGTCACGAGTCCATTAGGTCATCAGGCTATTGTTAATAGGATTTACCGAGATTGTCCATTCATGATTCAAAATCTGGTCTTCCCTGCCGACTTGCTTGAAATGCCCTTCCAAGACTATGATGTTATTGTTGGCATGGATTGGCTCCATAGGCACCATGCGTTGGTTGATTATAGGTTAAAGCAAGTGACATTTAGAACTCCTGCATATTCACACATGGTAGTTCAAGGAGAAAGATCATTGATATCTAATATTATTTCTGCGATCTCGGCAAGGAAGATGATTTGTCAAGGTTGTGATGCCTATCTTGCTCATATAGTCGATACACGATTGGGGAGTCCAAGTCTTAAGGACATACCAACTGTGTGCGACTTCCCTGATGTATCTCTTGATGATCTTCCTGGGTTGCCTCCAGAAAGGGAGATTGAATTTCCTATAGATCTTGTCCCTGGAACTATTCCTATTTCTATCGCTCCTTATAGAATGGCTCCAGCTAAAATTAAAAGAGTTGAAGGCTCAATTGCAAGAACTTCTTGAGAAAGGTTTTATCCGTCCCAATATTTCACCTTGGGGAGCTCCTGTTTTATTTGTAAAAAAGAAAGATGGCACTTTTAGGCTTTGCATTCATTACCGGCAACTGAATAAGGTAACAATCAAGAACAAATACCCACTGCTAAGAATCGATGACTTGTTTGACCAACTGAAGGGTGCCAGCTTGTTCTCAAAAATTGACTTGAGGTCTGGATACTACCAATTGTGCGTGAGGCAGCAAGATATTCCTAAAACTGCTTTTAGGACTAGGTATGGCCATTATGAATTTTTGGTAATGCCCTTTAGTTTGACAAATGCTCCTGCTGTATTTATGGATCTAATGAACCGTGTATTCAAGCCTTATCTCGATGAATTTGTGGTGGTGTTTATTAATAAAATTTTAGTCTATTCTAAGAATAGAGAATATCATGATAAGCATATCCGAATTGTCATGCAAATTCTAAAAGAGAGACAACTCTACGCGAAGCTTTCCAAATGTGAATTTTGGCTAAATGAAGTGGCTTTTTTGGGGCACATTGTATCAGCTGAAGGTATGAGGGTTGATCCTAGTAAGATTCAAGCTATTGTTGATTGTAAACTCCCTAAAACTCCAACTGAGATAAGAAGTTTCTTGGGTTTAGCAGGATACTACAGAAGGTTTGTAAAGGGCTTCTCTATTATAGCTTCTCCTTTGACCAAACTTCTGGGGAAAGATACTAAGTTTGTATGTGATGACAAGTGTCGAGAGAGCTTTGAAAAGCTCAAATAGACACAAGCTCCAATACTTTCTTTGCCAACGAAAGGGAAAGATTATGTAGTATACAGTGATGTATCTGATCGTGGCTTGGGTTATCTTTTGATGCAAGAAGGGAAAGTAATTGCTTATGCCTCTCGAAAGTTGAAATCACATGAGTTGAATTATCCCATTTACGATCTTGAACTTGCTGCCATTGTTTTTGCCTTGAAAATTTGGAGGCATTACTTGTACGGAGAGAAGTGTCACATATTTACTGATCACAAGAGTTTGAAGTACTTGGGTACACAAAAAGAGCTAAACTTGAGACAGCGTAGATGGCTTGAACTCTACAAAGATTATGATTTCACGATTGATTATCATCCTGGTAAAGCCAATGTGGTTGCAGATGCATTGAGTCACAATCCCCTTGCAAGTTTAACTCTAAGTCCTTTACCTTTGCTTCTTGAATTAAGAGCCATGAATGTTTACCTTTCATTTAATTCTAATGGTTCTATCATTACTAATTTTCAAGTCAAGCTAGTCTTACTCGAGCAAGTCCAAGAAGAGCAGAAGTTAGATGAGAAGCTTGTAAAACGGGTTGAAAAAGTCCAAAATGGAAGAGAATCAGATTTTTCATTAAGGAAAGACGGTACCTTATTTTATAAAAATAGGTTGTGTGTTCCTAATGATAATGAATTGAGAAAGCAGATCTTGATTGAAGCACATAGTTCACCTTATGCAATGCATCTTGGAGGTACTAAAATGTATCAGACCATTTGTAACGACCCGACTGGTCGTTTTTGGAATTTATGCCCTGATCCCCCATTAACTGCTTTTCCCAAGTTCATTTATGCTATTTTGGTTTGCCAGGACGTTCGGTATTAGGATTCGGAGTGTTTTGGGACACTTAGCCCCTAAATGAGAGCTTAAGAGTTGAAAAATAGTCTGTATTCGGAACAGTGTGAAGACAACCTTGGAATGAGAATCCGATGGTTCTGTTAGCTCCGTTAGGTGATTTCAGTATTGGGAGCGTATTCGGAATGTTATTTGGAGGTCCGTAGCTCATTTAGGCTTGAAATGCCGAAGTTTGAATTTTTGGAGTTTCCGGTCCGATAGTGAATTTTTGATCCGAGGGTCGGATTGGAATTCTGGAAGTTTCTATAGCTCCGTCAAGTCATTTGGGATGTGTGTGCAAAATTTCAGGTCATTCGGACGAGGTTTGGTTAGGTTTTTGATCGAAAGCGTATTTGGTTAGAATTTGAAGTTCTTAGGCTTGAATCCTTGATTTAATCGGGTTTCCGGTGTTGTTTGAGGTGTTTTGAGGATTGGTACAAGTTCGAATAAGGTATTAGGTGGTATTGGTGCTTTTGGTTGGAGTCCCGGGGGTCCCGGGATGATTTCGGATGCTCAACGGGCAAAGTTTGGAGTTAGAAGGAAAAAGTTGCAGCAGGCTTCTGGTATTTTCGCTTCTGCAGTCCTGGAGCCGCAGAAGCAGAGCCGCATAAGCGGTTTTCTCACCGCAGACGCGGAGCCGCATAAGCGGCCATTTCTTCGCATAAGCAGAATTTCCCCATCCCAGGAGAACCGCAGAAGCGGTCTCTTTCTCGCATAAGCGGAACCGTAGATGCGGTTTTAAGTCCGCAAAAGCGGACACTGCCCTCTTAAGTTGAACTGCAAAAGCTGTTAGTCTCACCGCAAAAGCGGAAATCACTGGTCTGAAAAAGGAAAAATCCGAGGGTTTATTTCAAAGTTAGAAAAATCGATTGAGGGCTCGGGAGAAGGTGATTTTGAGTGGATTTTGAAGAGAAGATCATTGTGTAACGTTGCTTTGATCCCTTCTAGCTATATTCCATCATTTCCTAGCTAAATCAACCATTAGAATTCAAATTCAAGGTCTAAAATTGAGAAAAATGGGTGAAACTTCTTAGGCTTAATTTTGTGATTTTGAGTGGGCATTTGACCTCCGATTTGGGAGATTTTTGGATGGTTAGACTTGTGAGAGTACGAGGGTTCTGATAATGTGAAAATTATTCGATTCCGAGACGTTGGCTGGAGGGGCATTTTGGTCATTTTACATATTTTCGCGCCCTAGCTTTAATTTCAATAGTGGACTCAGTTGTTTACAATATTATTTACGATTTTTAATTGAATTGAATAGATTTGGGTCATTTGGAGTTGGATACTCGTGGCAAGGGCATCGCTCCCTAGTTGATTTCGCACCGGTTCGAGGTAAGTGACTTGCCTAACCTTGTTTGGGGGACTTCGTCCCTTAGGATGTGATAATTGGTAATTGAAGGCCTTGTACATGAAGTGATGAGCGCGTACTTGAGCTAATAATTGAAACCCAGATTTTTACTTAAATACTTAAATTTGGATTTTCTTTCATATTTGCTTTACCTTACTTGCTATTATAGCCTGTGCTAGCGTAGAAGAGCATGCTTAATTAATCCAAGTTGCATAATTGTTTAAATTGTCTTAACTGTGATTACGTGGAGCATGTTAGGCCAGTATTATTTGTTGCCTTGTATTTTTGCACTTCAATTTCTGAATATTTCCCTGCCGTTGGTTGCGCATTTACATTGAGACTACGGATGCGGGATTCCGGGAGCTCCCCCTTGTTTGTTTACTTTGGGACTATGGGTTTGATTCCCGGGAGATCCCCCTGTATTTTTACTTTGGGACTACGGTACGGTATCCCGGGAGATCCCCCCTGCACTTTTATTTTGGGACTACGGGACGGTATCCCGGGAGATCCTCCTGTACTTTTATTTTGGGACTACGGGATGGTATCCCGGGAGATCCCCCCTGCACTTTTACTTTTGGACTACGGGATGGCATCCCGGGAGATCCTTGATATTGATATGAGAATTTGACTACGGGACGGTATCCCGGGAGATCCATTGGACAGTTGAGAAAAGGGCTACAGGACAGGACGGTATCCTGGGAGACCCTCGTCGGTATTCTTATATTAGCTGTATTTACTCTGTGTTTCTGTTTTGTCTTGCAGTATTATATTTCATTGAACTGTCGTACGACACTGATGTGTTCATTAGTTTTCATCAGACTTCAACACTGTTAATATTTTGCTATTTTATTGTTTCTTTCTCAGTAAGGCCCTGACCTTTCCTCGTCACTACCTAACCGAGGTTAGGCTTGACACTTACTGAGTACCTCTGTGGTGTACTCACGCCTCTTCTGCGCATGTTTTTCATGTGCATGTTTTTCATGTATCAGTAGCTGCAGGGAGCATTTCGGAGACTAGAGGTATATCTACCGCATCCGCAGACCGGAGAGTCTCCCTCTCACTCTACCCTTTAGTTAGCTAGATGCTATTATGTTCTTCCTTATTATAGACTTTCCGGTTGATTAGAGAAGTGTTATGTATTATTTTTAGCCTGTGTTGCCCGTGGGTTTTTGGGTCTTTGGGATGGTTTCAGAATTTAAAGTATTAAAGTGTGTGTGCTAGGCGGCAAATGTATACATTACTCATGTTATTTAGCTTTTGAATATAAATTTCGCAAATGTTGTTACTTCTGCAATGTGTTAGGCTTACCTGGTCGTGAAGGCTAGGTGCCGTCATGACGTGTTCACAATTGGTGAACTAGGGCCGTGACAAGTTGGTATCAGAGCTCTAGGTTCATAGGAGTCACGGGACACAGGCCGGTTTATTAGAGTCTCGTTGATCGGTACGGAGACGTCCGTATTTATCTCCGAGAGGCTATGTAACTGTTTAGGAAAGATCTTCATTTCTTTTGAATTCCTTGTTGTGCGATATTTTGACACCAATTCTAAACTTCTGTCTTCTATTCTCTCATAGATGATGAGGATACGTGCTACACGAGAGGACCAGGCACCCGCGCCCCCTGCTGCCGCCGTCAGAGGCCGAGGCCGAGGTAGAGGTCGAGGACGTGCCCGAGGTGCAGCCACAGCACCCGCCCGCACTGCCGCTGAGGTACCACCAGCAAATCCAGTTGGAGCACAGGCACCCGGTACGCCTACGACAACTACTACTACTCCAGTGCTCCAGGAGACCCTGGCTCAGTTCATGAGCATGTACACTACTAAAGCTCAGGCAAGGTTACTTCCCCTCGCTGCAGCCGCATCTCAGGCCGGGGGAGGGGCCCAGACTCCCGCAGCCCGCACTCTTAAGCAGAGAGTGCCGATGGAGCAGGTTCCAAAGGTTATTCTTGTACCGCCTGCAGCACTGGTACAGCCCGGAGATGGGTCAGCTGTCTCATAGGAGAAGCAGCGCAGGCTAGAGAGGTTCAAGAAATATGATCCCCCAGTGTTCAGTGGCCTAGCTTCAGATGACGCCTTGGGATTCTTGGAGGAGTGTAATCGCATTCTTCGTACTATGGGCATAGTGGAGTCTAGTGGGGTTTCTTTCACCGCCTTTCAGCTTCGGGGAGCTATCTATGATTGGTGGCATACTTATGAGTTGGATAGTCTAGTCAAGTCTGCCTCACTGATTTGGACCCAGTTCTCAGACATGTTTATGAGGGAGTTTGTTCCCCAAAGCCTCAGGGATTCATGGCGCGCGGAGTTTGAGCGTTTGCGCCAAGGTGCTATGATAGTCTCAGAGTATGCCATCCGTTATACTAGGTTGGCCAGACATGCACCGGCTTTGGTCGCCACAGTTCGGGAGAGAGTGCGGAGGTTTATCGCGGGCCTTATTCCGCCCATCCGATCCAGCATGGCCGGAGAGTTATAGATGGATATTCCCTACCAGCAGGTAGTAAGCATTGCTAGACGGATTGAGGGTATGCTCGCCAGGGTGCGAGGGGAGAGGGAGGCCAAGAGGTCTCGAGAGTCGGGCCATTACTCTAGTACCCGTACTTCATCAGCCGGACGTTATGGTAGGGGTTATTCTGGTCGCCCTGTTCATTCATCCTTGCCAGCAGCCGGTAGTACTCCAGCTC
>MU729087.1:0-76613 GCA_026770625.1 Nicotiana glauca
TAGGGGAAGTGGGTCAGCCATCGTGTTCGCGTGTGAGAGGTTCGCGATCGCGTAGTATTAGTTGGTAGTGCATCGCGTTCGCAAGGCTCTAATCGCGTTCGCGTAGAGTTATTTTGAGAGGCTGGATTTTTGTGTTACGCGATCGCGGTGCCTATGTCGTGATCGCGTAGAAGGAAATGTAGGAGCTGGGCAGTGAGTTTATAAACATTTCATCCGCGAGTTTTAGTCATTTTTCCTCCATTGTTGAGTATTTTGAGAGCTCTTTGGGACAAATTGAAGAGGGATTCAAGGAGGATTGATTGGAGGTGAGTTCCTTGGCCTAAATACACGAGATTTATGATAGGTTTAATATGAAAATTGGTTGAAATTCTTCAAAAGGGGTAAAGCTAGGGCTTGAGATTTTTGATATTTCAAAATTTGGATTTGATAGGTCATTTGAGCTCGAATTAGGGAGTTCTTGGTATATATGAAGTCGTGGCGAGACGAGGAATCCGGTAATGTGAGTTTTGTAATTTTTTGAGAAGCGGGCCCGGGGCTCGGGTTTTGCTAGTTTCGAGATTTTTGCTATTTCTCGATTGTTTTCGATTGGGTATTTTTCCCTTAGCATATTGTGATGTATTCGCTCGTATTTTGGTTAGGTACGACGCGCGTGGAGGCCAGTTTGAGGGGCAAAGGCGTCGCGGGCTAGAGATTTCGCCGGTTCGAGGTGAGTAATACTTGTAAATGATATCCTGAGAGTTTGAAACCCTGGATTTGCACATCATAGTGCTGTATTGAGGTGACTTGCACGCCGAAAATGAGCGTGGGGTAGAGCATCGTTGGGGATTGTGACTTAGTCCGTCCCGGTTGTTGATTTTTACCGCGTATTTGACTGAAACTACTTGTCATCATCATAATTTGGGCTGATTGCCATGTTTGGGCTTCATGCCAACTATGTGAATCCTTCAGGGATTGACATCATTGTTTTCGCATTACTTTGCTTATTATCTGATCTCAGTCCAGGGTTTTAATATTGTTTTGCAAACTCAGCTATTTTTCTAAGATTTAAAAACTTAAACAACATTTTATTGACGTTTTGAGCTGAGAACTATGATTTTTATAGTGCTTAAGTGTGACGATCCAAAGGGTCAACACCTGTTTCCTCATTCGTTTTCGCGCTTCTGAGGCCTTGAAAACCTCACTTTTAGTTGCCTCGATTTGCATGCCTAGTTCGGGTCCATAGCCGGAAAGCTTTTATGTTGAAATATGTGACATCCTGTGAAAAATTTGAAGAATTTTGATATTAATATGATTAAAGTTGACTTCGATCAACAATTTTTGGTAAACGGACCCGGACCCGGACCCGTGATTTGACGGTCCCGGAGGGTCCGTAGAATAATATGGGACTCGGGCATGTAGTCAAAATCGAAGGTCTAGAACCCGAGTAAAAGAATTTTTCTGTTAAATTATTTTTCTGAAATTATTAAGGAAAATGGAAATGAAAATTGATTAAAAGACTATGGTATCGGGCTCGTATTTTGGTTCCGACGCCCGTTACCGATCTTAAATATGTGTTAAGCGCTTTCTGTAAAGTTTGGTCGAAATCGGACGTCGTTTGACGTGTTTCGGACCTAATTATCTAAAGTTGGAAGTTTAAGAAGTTTGAAATGGAAATGATGATTTTGAGGCTTGATTCATTGATTTTGATGTTGTTTTGGCGATTTGATCGCTCGAGTAAGTTCGTAGGATGTTATTGACTTAGTGTGTATGATTGGTTAGGAGCCCCGAGGGCTCGGGAGTGTTTTCGGAGGTGTTCGGGGTAGTTTTGCACTTGGGAAAATTGCAGAAAAGCTGCAGCAGGTGCACAGTGGTTTTCTTCTTCGCGTTCGCGTTAGGCCTCTCGCGTTCGCGAAGCTTCAACTTCGTCCTTCATCGCGTTCGCATTGAGTATTTGACTTAGAAGACTTGGCCCTTATTTTACTCATCGCGTTCGCGCTTGCACTTCCGTGTTTGCATAGCTCAGCCTTCCCCCTTCAACGCGTTCGCGACCCCATTATCGTGTTCGCGTATAACAGTCCCTGGCCCCCCAGCTTTTTCCTCTTCGCGTTCGCAGCCTTCCCATCGCGAACGCGATGCATTGCCCAGTCTACCCTTCACGAACGCGGTCCCTTTACCGCGAACGCGAAGGGCAATTTTTACCCAGTTATATTTAATTCCTAGAAACAGTAGATACAGGACTTTTCACAAAAATACACGAACTCCCTTCTTCTCCAAGCACTTAGGCGTCCATTGAAGCTCCTTTTCACCAAGACTTTTTGGGTTAGTAAATCTTAACTCGTTTTCTTCATTTTCTATCATCATTTATCAAATTCCTTGACCTAAATCATGAAATCAAAGTAGAAATTAGGGGTTTTTGGTAGATTTAAGGTTTTGGGAATTTTGGGTGATTCAAGCTCAATTAGGGGTCGAATCTTAAAACAAATTGTATATTTGAACTCGTAGGGTTATGGGTGACTAGGTTTCGGTCTGAGCCTCATGTTTGGACCATGTGGGCCCGGTGTCGAATTTTGGTATTTTTGGAAGAATGCTAGAAAACTCATTTCTAGGCTATGGGATTATGTTGTTGAGCCCTAATTGATATTATTGAATTAATTATGCCTAGATACCATTGTTTCGGAGTCGGATTATAGAGGAAAGGCGGTATTGGAGAGTTGATTGCTATTCTTTGGACCGAGGTACGTGCTTGATCTAACTTTGGCTTGAGGGAGTAGGATTAGAGTGTTATTAATTTCTAATGACTAAATGATCGATTACGGTGTATAGGCATGGTGACGAGTATCTATACACCGGTGTCTAGCATGACCGTGAGTCTTTGTTTGTGCTTATTTTTGGTATATCTTGGGGCTCTTCCAGGCCAAATTAATGATTTCTACCTAATGCGAAGAGTATGAGGATTAATTGTGAATTGTGAATTCCTTGGAGCGTTGGCTCGAACGATAAAATACTATTGAGTAAGAAATGGAAAGAGACATGGTTAATCCCTTGCCGGGATGGGTTGAGTATATTGATTATCTCCCTTGTCGGGATGTGAAACTTGTTATTATTGCTCCCTTGCCGGGATTTAGCTGTTTAATTGTGTTTTCCCTTGCTGGGACATATTCTTATTATCATTTATTCCCTTGCCTGCTTGAATGTGATTGCTGTCTGGGTGAGGAAGAGTGATAATTGCACGAAGGGTCATTCCGTGCCATGTTTTGATTATAATTGCACGAAGGGTCATTCCGTGCCATGTTTAGATTATAATTGCACGAAGGTTCATTCCATGCCATGTTTTGATTATATTTGCACGAAGGGTCATTCCGTTCCATGTTTTGATTGTTTATGCACGAAGGGACATTCCGTGCTCTGATTTGACTATAATTGCACGAAGGATCATTCTGTGCCACGAAATGAGAGTTATGTGAGGTAAATCACGAAGGGTGATGCCGTGCATTTTATTTGATTACTTTCGGTGAGGATGAGAGTAAATGCATGACGGTTGATGCCGTGCAACTGTTGTTTTTCCCTGGTTTGTTAAGTATTTTTGTGCCCTGTTCCTCACTTAAGTTGATGATTTTTATATCCGGATTGTACATCCCCATAGCATGATTCCCTCCCCTTTTTACTACTTAGTTTCAGCATTCTTTCCTATTATTGTATGTATATATATTGAACTGCACAGGTTGATTTGGTAGTCCTATCTAGCCTCGTCACTACTTCGTCGGGGTTAGGCCAGGCACTTACCAGCACATGGGGTCGGTTGTGCTGATGCTACACTTCTGTGCTTTTTGCACAGATCACAGTACCGGAGCAGCTTTTGGACCACAACAGTAGCACATTGAGTGGGAACTAACTTCAGTCCAGGGACTTACGAGGTAGCCTAGCTGGCGTTCGCAGGCCGAAGTCCCTTTCTATATTTCTGTTTGTTTTCATTGTACCGAGATATACATTATGTATTCTTTCTATTCGGGCTTGTTTGTAGAACTATTTAGAGGCTCGTGAGATACCGACTCCAGTTCTTGGGTAGTGAAATATTTAACTTCCGCATTGTTGGTTTCCAATTATTTATGTTACAAAAGACTTCCGCTTTATTTAAAGGTTTATTTTTATTATTATTGTTGTGTTGTTATCCGAAAAGGTTTTAATGCTTGGCTTGCCTAGCTCCGACAGTAGGCTCCATCACGACTATCGATGGTGGAAAATTTGGGTCGTGACAAGTTGGTATCAGAGCTCTAGGTTGCATAGGTCTCGCTACTCTAAGGGATCGGTACAGAGACGTCTGTATTTATCCCCCAGAGGCTACAGAGTTAGGAAAAGTTTCACTTTTGTTCTTTCTTGTCGTGCGATTCTGTTTCTCAAATACTGATTGTCTTTCTACTCTGTTCTTTCGCAGATGGCGAGAACACGTGCTTCCTCTTCTACCGCGCAGCAGCCCGAGCCCTCAGCAGCAGCTCCTATGAGGGGCAGAGGCTGAGGCCGTGCCAGAGGCCGAGGCAGGGGCAGAGCTCAGCCCCGGGCAGCAGTCCCAGAGGTGGAGCCTCATATTGACTATGATGATGAGGTTCTAGCCCCAGCAGCTCCAGTGGGCCCAGATCAGGTCCCATGAGGGGTCATGGTCACCCCAGATCTTCAGGATACTCTAGTCAGATTGGCAGGCTTTATGGAGAGTGTCACTAAAGCGGGTTTGCTGCCAGTAGCACCAGCCACTTCTCAGGCTGTAGGAGGATTTCAGACTCCTGCTACACGTACTCCGAAGTAGGTAGCTCCCCAGACTCATGCCCCAATGGTTCAGCCAACTGTGGCAGCTCAGCCAGGTATTGCAGCTCAGGCCGGCGATGGAGCGGTTATGTCTTCGGATGCTTTGTGGATACTTGATTGGTTCTCCAAGCTCTTCACCACCACTTTCAATGGTGCTTCATCAGAGGATATACAGGATTTCTTATTCAGCTGTCATGAGATCCTTAGGACCATGGGTACAGTGTAGACCAATAGGGTCGATTTTGCTGCCTTCCGGCTTGCAGGATCCGCCAAGACTTGATGGAGGGATTATTGCCTATCTAGACTAGCAAGGTCTCCAACATTGACATGGGATCAGTTCGCGAAGTTGTTTTTGGAGAAGTTTCTCCCAGTCACTTAGCGGGAGGCACTTCGCAGGCAGTTTGAGTGCCTCTAGCAGGGCTTCATGACAGCTACACAGTATGAGACTCGGTTTATTGACTTGGCACGCCATGCTATTGTGATACTCCCCACAGAGCGAGAGAGGGTTCAGAGATTTATCGATGGATTGATTCAGCCGATCCGTCTCCAGATGGCCATGGGAGCTAGTAGTGATATTTCCTTTCAAGAGGCGGTCAATGCGGCCCGCAGAGTTGAGATGGCCCTCGCACGGGGAGGTGGTCAGATGTCGGATAAGAGGCCTCGTCATTCTGGTAGGTTCAGTGGTACCTCTTCTGGAGGTAGGGATTCTTATGGAAGAGGTCACTCACCGAGGCCCTTTCAGTTAGCGCTCCAGGTTTCTCATGGTACTCCAGGCAGCGGTGGTTCACAGTAGTACTATTTAGATCAGCAGCCTATCAGTGCACCCCCACTTTAGAGCTTCCGGGGAGGACATTCAGGTCGACAAGGCCAGCCGTCACATCAACCGAGGTCTTGTTATGGTTGTGTTGACCCCGTTCACATTGTCAGGTTTTTTCCTCGAGCCTCGGGCAATTCTCAGCAGCAGGGTCCTTGCCCCATGATTCAGGCAGTAGGTGATCTATAGCTCGCCCAACCAACTAGAGGCGGGTGTAGGGATCATAGAGGTGGAGGTAGAGACCGTAGAGGTGGAGCTCGGACCGGCAGAGGTAGAGGTCAGCCAGTAGCCAATCGTCCTAAAGACATGGTACAGGGAGGTGGGGCCCAGCCCCGGTGTTATGCTTTGCCAGCCAGGCCAGAGGCTGAGTCTTCAGATGTTGTTATTACAGGTACTATTCTGGTTTGTGATAGGGATGCTTTAGTGCTATTTGACCCTGGGTCTACGTATTCATATGTGTCGTATTATTTTTCACCCTACTTGGCTATGCCTAGTGATGCTCTGGGTATCCCTGTTTATGTATCTACACCGGTGGGTGATTCTATAGTGGTCGATCGAGTTCATCATTCCTGTGTGGTAGTGTTTGAGGGTCTTAAGACCCATGTTGATTTATTACTTTTAGATATGGTGGATTTCGATATTATATTGGGGATGGATTGGTTGTCCCCGTATCATGTTATCTTGGATTGTCACGCCAAGACCGTGACCTTAGCTTTGCCAGATTTGCCCCGATTGGAGTGGAGAGGGACCCCATGTCAGGCCACCCGCAGTGTTATTTCATATGTTAAGGCTCGACGCATGGCCGAGAAAGGGTGTTTAGCTTATTTGGCATATGTTCGTGATTCCAGCACAGAGGTTCCTTCTATTGACTCTGTTCCTATTGTTCGGGAGTTCCCAGAGGTTTTCCCTTCAGTCCTGCCGGGTATGCCACCCGACAGGGATATTGATTTCTGTATCGACCTGGCCCCAGGCACGCAGTCCATTTCTATTCCGCCGTATCGCATGGCCCCGCCAGGGTTGAAGGAGTTAAAGGACCAGTTGCAGGATTTGCTAGAGAAGGGTTTTATCAGGCCTAGTGTTTCTCCTTGGGGTGCGCCGGTGATATTTGTGATGAAAAAAGATGGATCGATGAGGATGTGCATTGATTACCGACAATTGAACAAGGTGATGATAAAGAACAAGTATCCACTACCGAGGATTGATGATTTGTTTGACCAGCTTCAGGGTGCAAAGGTGTTTTCCAAGATAGACTTGAGATCTAGCTACTATCAGCTGAGGATTAGGGCGTCTGATGTCCCTAAGAAAGTATTTCGCACTCGGTATGGGCATTATGAGTTTTTGGTCATGTCATTTGGGTTGACCAATGCCCCAACATCATTTATAGAGTTGATAAATCGAGTGTTCAGGCCTTATCTAGACTTGTTCGTGATAGTCTTTATTGATGATATTCTGGTGTACTCCCGTAGCCAGGAGGAGCACGAGCAGCACCTCAGAGTGGTTCTTCAGACTCTGAAGGATAGTCAGTTGTATGCTAAGTTCTCGAAGTGTGAGTTCTGGTTGAGTTCGGTTGCATTTCTGGCTCATGTTATATCAGTAGAGGGTATTCAGGTGGACCTAAAGAAGATTAAGGCAGTCAAGAATTGGCCTCGACCAGCTTCAGCGACCGAGATTCGGAGTTTCTTGGGGTTAGCAGGTTATTACCGTCGGTTCTTGGAGGGGTTTTCATCTATAGCAGCCATGATGACCAGATTGACCCAGAAGGGTTCCTAGTTCAGGTGGTCAGACGAGTGTGAGGAGAGCTTTCAGAAGCTCAAGACGGCTTTGACTACGACACTAATATTGGTCTTGCCCACAGGTTCAGGGCCTTATACAGTTTATTGTGATGCTTCCCGTATTGGGCTTGGTGTAGTGTTGATGCAGGATGGCAGAGTCATTGCTTATGCTTCAAGGCAATTGAAGATCCACGAGAAGAACTATCCGGTACATGATTTAGAGTTGGCAGCCATTGTTCATGCTTTGAAGTTTTGGAAGCATTACTTATATGGTATGACGTGTGAGGTGTACACTGATCACAAGAGCCTTCAGTACTTGTTCAAGCAAAAGGAGTTGAATTTGAGGCAGAGGAGGTGGTTGGAGTTGTTGAAAGATTATGATGTTACTATTTTGTACCACCCGGGGAGAGCCAATGTGGTGGCCGATGCATTGAGTAGGAAGTCCGCCAGCATGGGTAGTCTTGCTTATGTTCTGGTCAGCCAGAGACCACTTACTTTGGATATTCAGGCCTTGGCCAATCGGTTTGTGAGGTTGGACATTTCTGAGCCTAGTAGAGTGTTAGCTTGCACGGTCGCTCGTTCTTCATTATTGGAGCGTATCCGTGATCGGCAGTTTGATGATCCCCATTTGTGTGTCCTGAGAGACACGGTGCAGCGTGGAGGTGCCACGAAGGTGACCTTAGATGATGATGGTGTTTTGAGATTGCAGGGGCGAGTTTGTGTGCCCAATGTCGATGGGATTAGAGTTGATCTTAGCGGAGGACTATAGTTCATGGTATTCTATTCACCCGGGCGCCGGGAAGATGTATTAGGACTTACGGCAGCATTATTGGTGGCATAGGATTAAGAAAGATATTGTTGCATATGTGGCTAGGTGTTTGAATTGTCAGCAGGTCAAGTATGAGCATCAGAGGCCCGGTGGTTTGTTCCAGAGGATTGAGCTTTCCGAGTGGAAGAGGAGAGGATTACCATGGATTTCGTTACCGGACTTCCGATGACTCGGAAGAAGTTTGATGCTAAATGGGTCGTTGTTGATAAGCTGACCAAGTCAGCGCATTTTATTCCTGTTGCAGCCACCTATTCATCGGAGAGGTTAGCTGAGATCTACATTCGAGAGATTGTTTGCCTTCATGGGGTGCCGACATCTATCATTTCGGACCAGGGTACGCAGTTTACCTCGCGCTTCTGGAGAGCAGTACAGTAGGAGTTGGGCACCCAGGTTTAGTTGAGCACAGCGTTCCATCCTCAGACGGACGGCCAGTCCGAGAGGACTATTCAGATATTGGAAGATATGCTCCAAGCCTGTGTCATTGATTTTGGAGGCTCGTGGGACCAGTTTTTGCCTTTAGCAGAGTTCGCCTACAACAACAGCTACCAGTCCAGCATTCAGATGGCTCCATATGAGGCGTTGTATGGTAGGCGATGTCGGTCTCCAGTCAGATGGTTTGAGCTAGGAGAGGCTCGGTTATTGGGTAGAGATTTAGTTCAGGAGGCCTTGGATAAGGTCAAGATCATTCAGGACAGGCTTCGTTCGGCTCAGTTGCGGCAAAAGAGTTATGCGAATCGCAAGGTTCGAGATGTAGCTTTCATGGTTGGTGAGCGAGTATTGCTCCGTGTACCGCCTATGAAGGGCGTGATGAGATTTGGGAAGAAGGGCCTATGAAGAAGGTTCGAGATGTAGCTTTCATGGTTCTTGAAAACCTCACTTTTACTTGCCTCGATTTGCGTGCGTAGTTCGGGCGCATAGCCGGAAAGCTTTTATGTTGAAATATGTGAAATCTGTGAAAAATTTAAAGAATTTTTATATTAATATGATTAAAGTTGACTTCGGTCAACATTTTTGGTAAACGGACCCGGACCCGTGATTTGACGGCCCTGGAGGGTCCGTAGAAAAATATGGGACTCGGGCATGTGCCCGGAGTCGAAATCCGAGGTCTAGAACCCGAGTAAAAGAATTTATCTGTTAAATTGTTTTTCTGAAATTATTAAGGAAAATGGAAATGAAAATTGATTAAAAGACTATGGTATCGGGCTCGTATTTTGGTTCCGACACCCGGTACAGGTCTTAAATATATGTTAAGCGCTTTTTGTGAAGTTTGGTCGAAATCGGACGTCATTTGACGTGTTTCGGACCTAATAATCTAAAGTTGGAAGTTTAAGAAGTTTGAAATGGAAATGATGATTTTGAGGCTTGATTCATTGATTTTGATGTTGTTTTGGCGATTTGATCGCTCGAGTAAGTTTGTAGGATGTTATTGAGTTAGTGTGTATGATTGGTAAGGAGCCCCGAGGGCTCAGGAGTGTTTTCGGAGGTGTTCGGGGTAGTTTTGTACTTAGGAAAATTGCAAAAAATCTGCACAAGGTGCCCAGTGATTTTCTTCTTCGCGTTCACGTTAGGCCTCTCGCGTTTGCGAAGCTTCAACTTCGTCCTTCATCGCATTCGGATTTGACTTATCGCGTTCGCGTTGAGTATTTGACAGACTTAGCCCTCATTTTACTCATCGCGTTCGCGCTTGCACTTCCGAGTTCGCGTAGCTCAGCCTTCCCACTTCAACGTGTTCGCGACCCCATTATTGCTTTCGCGTATAACAGTCCCTGTCCCCCCAGGTTTTTCCTCGTCGCGTTCACAGTCTTCCCATCGCGAACGCGTTGCATTGCCCAGTCTACCCTTCACGAACGCGGTCCCTTTCCTGCGAACGCGAAGGGCAATTTTTGCCTAGTTATATTTAATTCACAGAAACAGTAGATACGGGACTTTTCACAAAAATACACGAACTCCCTTCTTCTCCAAGCACTTTGGCGTCCATTGAAGCTCCTTTTCACCAATACTTTTTAGGTTAGTAAATCTTAACTCGTTTTATTCATTTTCTATCATCATTTATCAAATTCCTAGACCTAAATCATGAAATCAAAGTAGAAATTAGGGGTTTTTGGTAGAGTTAGGGTTTTGGGAATTTTAGGTGATTCCACCTCAATTAGGGGTCGAATCTTAAAATAAATTGTATATTTGAACTCGTGGGGTTATGAGTGACTAGGTTTCGGTCCGAGCCTCATGTTTGGACCATGTGGGCCCGGTGTCGAATTTTGGTATTTTTGGAAGAATGCTAGAAAACTCATTTCTAGGCTATGGGATTATGTTGTTGAGCCCTAATTGATATTATTGAATTAATTATGCCTGGATACCATTGTTTCGGAGTCGGATTGTAGAGGAAAGGCGGTATTGGAGAGTTGATTGCTATTCTTTGGACCGAGGTAAGTGCTTGATCTAACTTTGGCTTGAGGGAGTAGGATTAGAGTGTTATTAATTTCTAATGACTAAATGATCGAGTACGGTGTATAGGCATGGTGACGAGTATCTATACACCGGTGTCTAGCATGAGCGTGAGTCTTTGTTTGCTCTTATTTTTGGCATATCTTGGGGCTCTTCAAGGCTAAATTAGTGATTTCTGCCTAATGCGAAGAGTATGAGGATTAATTGTGAATTGTGAATTCCTTGGAGCGTTGGCTCGAACGATAAAATACTATTGAGTAAGAAATGGAAAGAGACATGGTTAATCCCTTGCCAGGATGGGTTGAGTATATTGATTATCTCCCTTGTCGGGATGTGAAACTTGTTATTATTGCTCCCTTGCCGGGATTTAGCTGTTTAATTGTGTTTTCCCTTGCTGGGACATATTCTTATTATCGTTTATTCCCTTGCCTGCTTGAATGTGATTGCTGTCTGGGTGAGGAAGAGTCATAATTGCACGAAGGGTCATTCCGTGCCATGTTTTGATTATAATTGCATGAAGGGTCATTCCGTGCCATGTTTTGATTATAATTGCATGAAGGGTCATTCCATGCCATGTTTTGATTATTTATGCACGAAGGGACATTCCGTGCTCTGATTTGACTGTAATTGCATGAAGGATCATTCCGTGCCACGAAATGAGAGTTATGTGAGGTAAAGCACGAAGGGTGATGCCGTGCATTTTATTTGATTGCTTTGGGTGAGGATGAGATTAAAAGCACGAAGGTTGATGCAGTGCAACTGCTGTTTTTCCCTGTTTTGTTAAGTATTTTTGTTCCCTGTTCCTCACTTAAGTTGATGATTTTTATATCCGGATTGTACATCCCCATAGAATGCTTCTCTCCCCTTTTTACTGCTTAGTTTCGGCATTATTTCCTGTTATTGTATATGTATATATATTGAACTGCACAGGTTGATTTGGTAGTCCTGTCTAGCCTCGTCACTACTTTGCCGGGGTTAGGCCAGACACTTACCAGCACATGGGGTCGGTTGTGCTGATGCTACACTTCTGTACTTTTTGCACAGATCACGGTACCGGAGCAGCTTTTGGACCACAACAGTAACACATTGAGTGGGAGCTGACTTTAGTCCAGGGATTTACGAGGTAGCCTAGCTGGCGTTCGCAGGCCGAATTCCCTTTCTATATTTCTGTTTGTTTTTATTGTACTGAGACAGACATTATATATTCTTTCTATTCGGACTTGTTTGTAGCACTTTCGTGAGATAGCGACTCCAGTTCTTGGGTATTGAAATATTTAACTTTTGCATTGTTGGTTTCCAGTTATTTATGTTACAAAAGACTTCCGCTTTATTTAAAGGTTTATTTTTGTTATTACTGTTGTGTTGTTATCCGAAAAGGTTTTAATGCTTGTCTTGCCTAGCTCCGACAATAGGCGCCATCACGACTCCTGATGGTGGAAAATCCGGGTCATGACTCTAAGTGGCTTATGTGTATTTCTCGACTGAGCATGGATCGGGCTGCGCGCCGTAGAAGTGTTATGGTGATTTCTGGATATATGGATGGCTCAGGCTGCACGCCGCAGCGGTGTTACATTGATATTGCGCTTGGGCTGTAGGAGCCTCTGAACCCCCATAGTGAGCGCGGATACCCAAATGGATCGGGCTGCACGCCGCATCGGTCATATGCATTGCATTGCATTCATATATTGGTTCCTATTTGTACTACGTGTCATGACATTCAGCACTCTCATTTCATTGTCATCCATGCTACTTCTTGCACTGTTTACTAGATACCCTGGTGTTAATTGTTAGTGGAGTGCTGTGCCCGAGGGGCTGACTTATATGCTGATTTGCACTATCTGTCTTCGCATTCATTTGCTTAACTATTGGAAAGAATATTTTCAAAGGAAGTTTTAACTGAGCCCAGGTATTTTCTAAAGGATTTTCACGGTTTTACTGTTTTCTCAAAGATTTGCACTGCCCTATATAGCATGATGGAGTGATTTACGTGTTTTCTTACCACTCAGTTATTATTTACTTTTATTGCTCACTGAGTTGGAGTACTCACTTTACTCCCTGCACCTCGCGTGCAGTTGCAGGTATTTATTCACCCGATAGTAGGTATTGGCTGCGTAGAGGCAGAGTTGTAGAGATTTTAGCGAGGTGATTGCCAGCGTTGGCAGCACCACTGTCCTTCGAGGTTGTTCATTATTCTTGTTCAGTGTATTTTTAGACTATAAAGTGGAAATTTCATTCTTATAGATGCTCGTGACTTGTGACACCCTCGGTTAGGGCTGTGTTGGATTGTAATTACATTAATTAATATCATTAAATCATATTCGAACTGTTATTGAACTGATTAACTGCTTAAAAGTGGTGTTCTGAAATGGTCTGGCTGGCCTTGTCTTCACGAGAGGTGCCATCACGACCGGAGCGGGGTTTGGGTCGTGATAAAATCATTAAAAAATATCTTAACATTTTATCCTTGTTACTGAACATTGTCTTCATCACGAGAATGGACTAAAATATAATATTTGACAATGTTGATGCATAACTTTATTTGCGCTCCTTGAACCTAGATCTTGGACCTCCAAAAATCTAGGTAGAGTTACCACCATGATGACTTGTCCTCGGCCATAGTCCCATTCCGTTAGATGATTTTTCAACTCACTCTCTAGTTAGGCCTTTTGTAAGTGGATCCGCCACATTATCCTTTGATTTTTCCATAATCAATTGTGATAATTCCACTAGAAAGTAGTTGTCTAGCGGTTCTATGTTTGCATCTTATGTGACGAGACTTTCCATTATACATAATGCTCCCAGCCCTTCCTATTGTCGCTTGACTATCACAATCTATACATATAGGTGCCAAAAGTTTAGGCAAAAATAGAATATCTTTCAAGAAATTCCGGAGCCATTCAGCTTCTTCACTGGCTTTGTCTAAGGCTATAAACTCAGCCTCAAATGTAGCGCGATCAATGCACATTTGTTTGGATGATTTCCAATACATCGCTCATCCACCGACTGTTTAGAATCGGTTAAACCGGTGATCTAATTTTCATTAATATACCCCTCTATTATCGCGAGATATTTATTGTAGTGCAAAACATAATTTGGAGTATACTTCAAAACTCGTTTCATTGTCATGAACGTTCAATACAAACTTCCTTATGTTGTAGACTAATACGTCTCGACTTTCGATTGCATATCAAATTATTGACTACACTTAATGTAATAATAGTATATTATAACAACAGCTGGAATGATTGGCATCAGTTGTGACCGCAACCTTTTAATATATAACACATTTATCAATCACTCCGTTATTTTCAAGCATTTGTATGTTATTTATTCATACGCCTATATGATATGCAAATTATAACACCTCCATTCAGGAAACAAATCTAACTTGTAATGGATTTTTGTCATGTTCATCGGTTGGTTCATCTCATTATAGACCAACGTATTAATACATTCGTTCATGTACGGTCATGTCCATACAAAAACGTACAGACATATCTTTCTATAAAAAGTCACAACTTTCAAAGTGACATCATTTCATAAAAGAACTAAATAATATAAACTTTCAATAAAGAAAATGATCTTTGAGAAAGGCACGTGACCAACTTTCGAATCAGTAGTTTCTATCAACTAGTCTTCATTAAGACTAAACAGCTGATGAATTTACCAACTACTATATCAATGTGGTTCAAAAATTATATCATTTAAACATTACGTCTACCATTGGCTTGTCATGCATAAGCTAAAAGCCCCCACATTTGAAATATTTCATCAACATATTGTCTACATATAATCAAATAATGACTATATGACTTGAAGTATTCTTAATGTAAACACATTTGTTTACTCTCATTAATTTTTGAAACCATTTGACAATATTATTTGGTCAAATCTCGCATGTCATTGTTTGGGTGCTTGTCTTAGTCTGTAAAGTGACTTAACAAGTCGACACACCTTCTTTTCTTTTTCAGGAACCACAAACCTTTCAGGTTGTTCCATTTAGATTTCTTCATCCAAATATTCATCTAAGAAGGTTATCTTTACGCCCTTCTGATGGATTTCAAGGCCATACACGACGGCTAACGCTATTGATATCCGAATAGATGTAATTCTTGTTACCGGTAAACATATGTCAAAGTAATCAAGACTTTCTCATTGTCTTAATCCTTAATCAATCTTGCCTTATATTTGTCAATAGTACCATCTCTTGAAAATCCATTTGGAACCCAAAGGTTTATTTCCTGGAGGAAGATCAACCAATTCCCAAGTATAATTACTTAATATGGATTCTGTCTCACTATTGACTACCTCTTTTTAACATTGCTTCTTTAAATGTTTGAGGCTCACTTTCTAACAAGAATGTCAGAAAATCTGGTCCAAAGGAAGTAGTTGTCTTTTGACGCTTACTACATCTTGGATTCACCTCATTAGGCGTAATTTCCTTTTCTTCTTCCCGGGGTCGCTTAGATATTTCACTAGACGACTCACATCGGATAAATATTTTCAAAGAATTCAGCGTTATTTGATACGATTATCGTATTAATATGAATGTCGGGATTTTCTGATTTATGAATCAAAAAACGATATGCCTTTCTATTTGTTGCATATCTTATGAAAACATAATCAATGGTTTTCGATCCAATTTTTATCCTTTTAAGAACTTGCACTTTACCCAAATATCCCAACACACTTGGAAATATTTCAAGTTGGGTTTTCTTCCTTTCCATTTTTCATATGGAATGGATTGTGTCTTGCTATGGGGAACTCGACTAAGTATTCGGTTAGCTTTAAGAATATTGTTTCCCCTATAAGTTCTAGAATAAACCCGAACTTATCAACAAGACATTCATCATCGTCTTTAACGTTCTACTCTTTCTTTCCGCAATTCCATTAGATTGCGGTGACTAAAGGGAGATCGTTTGGTGAATAATTTCATATTCCAAACATATTTCATAAAAAGGAGATTCATATTCAACGCCTCTATTACCGATCCAACCACAAGAATTGTTGTCCGTGTCATGACATAGCCAAAAATTAATAAATAGTGAAGTTTTTAATCTTCAAACCAATCTGACACATTCATAATTAATAAACGGTGAAATTTTTAATCTTCAAACCGAGTAACATCTGATACAACTAGATCAAATAAACGGTGAAGTTTTTAATTTTCAAATCAAATAATATATGACACAATCAAATTTAATAAACGGTGAAGTTTTTAATCTTCAAACCGAATAATAAATTGGAGTAGAAAATCAGTAAGATTTTAATCACCAAAACGAGTATAAAGTCACTTAGACTTTAATTTCCGACAAATGAGTAGAAATTCACGAAGACTTTAATCTCAACGAACGAGTAACAAATCATGCAAATTTTGATCTCGAAGCAGGAGTAGAAAATCACAAAGATTTTATTCTCCATAAAGTGTGTAGAATATCACGAGAATTTTAATTCCCTTTCCAAATGGTTTTCCAATTAAATCATTATCACACTTTAAACAATTTGATCTCTTTTTCTTATCAAACACATATATGTTTATCTTTACGTTCTATGTTTCCATTGATTCTAACAGTGATGAAAATTCTGCCCAAACCGGTCCATTATGGATTTCTTCGAGTATAACAACCCATTAATCCAATGTTATGAACGTTTGAAATATGATCCTATGTTCTTACTTGTTTCCATCTGATTGGAACCAAACATCAAAATTCTGTGTATTGTTCATTCCCCAGGATAAGAGCGAAGAAGAATACATTATTGAATGTTTTGCCATGAAATTAATTGCAACAAGCAACAACCAGAAAGTCCGCTTGTGACAACATTTCAAAAGTGACATGGACGGTCAGAGAAAATCAACCTTCCATCCAAACTAGTTACAACTATTAATCAATAAGAGCAATGATATAAATAAATTGCTCTTTCAACTCTATGAATTGATCCAATACAAAAAAATACATTAATGATTGACGAACCGATGCCTTCACCAGATTGTTTTTTCTAGTTCACAAATGATGCATCGTCAAATTCCACTAAGTCACTTGGAAAATTGCACTTAACTAAGTTATTCATACGAAGCCTCTAGGTTCAAATTTATACTCATAAAATATATGTGCAATTCTCCATTTCCAGCAAACACGAAGTTCGTGGTTGTTCGAGACTTTTACCTATCCTTTTTCGTTTAGTATCCAACGAAGAGATGCAAAGATGAAAAAAGAAAATAAATAATGAAAATATTAAATTCCTTAAGATTGTTGATGATATACTGTGTTCAAAATCATAAAAACAAACGTTAGTTCAATAAACAAAACGTGAAATAATAATTCCGAGCCCACAAGTTGCTTGTGTGTCCTTAAAAAATTTAATTCCCTCACTGTTGCCCAAGGTTTTGGATTAATTCCTCCCAGGATAGAACGGAATAACTATTATGCAATACTGGCAATTGAAACTACAGAATTTCAGCGAACTCAATAAACGGAGCAAATCACACTTGACACTTATGTTTATTTGAAAATAATGCAACAATATAAAAAAGAGGGGAGAAATTTTTAGATTTTTCCATATCTTAAAAATAAGGCAAGCCTCTAAATTTATAGACAAAGAAAGGGTGAGATGGAGAGGTGCAATCCAAAAGGTGACTCTTCCATTTCCCATTCACACTGTTTAAAGAAAAAACACAGCAAAATCAGTCCTGACAAAAAAAAAACAATCAGGTCAGTCTCAGTACCAGGCAGATCTTATCGGGATCAATCGAACCCGATCTTTGGGGGCTAAATCTGGCCTGGGAAGGGCCGGGTTTTCTATAACATATAAATAACATAAATTAAACTTCAAACTTTAACGAATAAAGTATAAAAAACTTAAAATCGTAAATAACTATTTTATTTTTTCTCAACCATAAGTGTAAATAAGACACTGTGACGATCCAAAGGGTCATCACCGTTTTTCTCATTCGTTCCTTGCTTCCGAGGCCTTGAAAATCTTATTTTTTTCTTGTCTCAATTTGCGTGCACAGTCCGAGCGCGTAGCCGAAAAGCTTTTATGTTGAAATATGTGAATTCTATGAAAGATTTGAAAAATTTTGATATTAATATGATTAAAGTTGACTTTGGTCAACATTTTTGGTAAACAGACCCGGACCCGAGATTGGACGGTCCCGGAAGGTCCGTAGAAAAATATGGGACTCGGGCATGTGCCCGGAGTCGAATTCCGAGGTCTAGATCCCGAGGAAAAGAATTTTTCTGTTAAATTATTTTTTCTGAAATTATTAAGGAAAAATGGAAATGGAAATTGAATAAAAGACTATGGTATCGGGCTCGTATTTTGTTTCCGACGCTCGGTACAAGTCTTAAATATGTGTTAAGCGCTTTCTGTAAAGTTTGGTCCAAATCGGACGTCGTTTGACGTGTTTTGGACTATAAATTCCAAATTTGAAAGTTTATGAAGTTTAGAAGAAAAATCATGAGTTTTGTGGCTTGATTCTATGCATATGAAGTTATTTTGACGATTTGATTGGGCGAGTAAGTTCGTAGGATGTTTTTGAGGTTGTGTACATGTTTGGTTTGGAGCCCCGAGGGCTCAGGTGAGTTTTGGATAGGTGTCGAGTTGCATTTTGAACTTTGGAAAAATTATTGCAGGTCAGGTCTGATATCTTCGCATTTGCGAAGGATTTCTCGCAAATGCGAGACTCGCAAATGCGAACTCCCAATTGCAAATGCGAAGTCTGGGGATTTGGCTTGGAATCGCTAATGCAAATAAATTGCTTGCAAATGCGAGTAAGGGATTTCCAGGCACTGGTCGCAAATGCGATCATAGTGCCCGCAAATGCGAGAGTGCCAAGATCGCAAATGCGATCAATACTTCACAAATGCGAAGTTTGCACTTAGGCCCAGTGTTCGCAAATGCGAACTGAAATCTCGCAAATTTCCAGCCCTATTTTGTTGGCAAATGCAAACCTATGATCGCATTTCACATATCCGCAGCCCAGCAAATTTTATACTTAGTCGAAATTTCACCACTTTTCACCATTCTTTCAAAACCCAAACACCATAGGCGATTTTTCAAGAGCAAACTTCATCCCAAATCACTTGTAAGTTGATTTTTACTCAATTCTTTCAATCTTTAACATCATTAAACATGTTTTCCACTTGAAATCAAGGATTTTCATTGGTGAAATTGGGGTTTTTGGGTAGAACCTAGGTTTTCTATAAATTGGGGAGTTGGACCTCGATTTGAGGTCTGATTTAAAAAAAAATTACATATTTGAGTTCGTGGGGGAATGAGTAACCGGATTTTGGTCCGAACATCGGGTTTTGACCACGTGGGCCCGGGGGCATTTTTGAAATTTTTGGGAAAAACTTGGGAAAATCATTTTTATGCATTCAAATTGATTCAGATAGTATTTATTAAAGTAATTGAATAATTTGTGATTAGATTCGAGTGAATTGGAGATGGAACCGCGAGGTAAAGCGATAATTGAGGATTAAGAGGATTTCAAGGCTTTCAGGTAAGTATTTGGTTTAACCCTAGCTTGAGGGAATATGAGTTGAGTCTTGTTGCTAATTGCTATGTGATCGAGTATGATGTATAGGCATGGTGACGAGTATCTATACATCGGTGTCTAGCATGACCGTGAGTCCTTATAGTGTGATTATCATGACTTGGTTGTGAACTCCGTGATTATTGGAGGATTTCTATATGTTGTGAATAACATGTGAACGGTGATATGATTACTTGATTCTCTGGAGCGTTGGCTAAAAATAGTATAGTGGGTTATAAGATAAGAAAAGTAAGAAAAAGAAAGCCTTGTTGATTATTCCCTTGCTGGGATGTTTGGTTGCACTTGTTGGTTTCTTTCCCTGAGCCGGGATTTTTGTCAAATATTTTCTTATTTTTATGTTCCTTAATTGTGACTGTTGTTTGGGGAGTCAGACTATAAAGGATATCGAGGTTCGGGTTGTGCGCCGCAACAATGATATTGAGGATCGGGCTGCACGCCGCAACAATGATATATGAGGGTCGGGTCGCGCTCCGCAATAGTGATACCTGATAAATGGTATGGGCCGGGTTGCACGCTGCAACAGTGGTATTTGTGGATCGGGTTGCACTCCGCAACAATGGTAATTATGGAGCGGGTTGCACGCCGCAACAGTTATTGATAACATGTGTTTGTATTAAGTATTGATTCCTTGTTCATTGTGAATCTAAGCTGCTTTAGTTCGTTACTCGGGATTACTGTTAATATTGTATCTCCCCATAGCATGTTTCCCCCTTCCATGTTCTTAATTGCCTTGTATTCGATTTCTGCTGTATAATTATAACTGCACAAGTTTATGTGGTGTTCAGTCTAGCCTCGTCACTAATTCATCGGGGTTAGGCTAGACACTTACCAGCATATGGGGTCATTTGTGCGGATGCTACACTTCTGTGCATTTTTGCACAGGTCCAGATTTTGAGGAGCAGCAGTAGCATTAGTGTGGGAGCCAGTTTTTATTTTCACGAGACTGAGGTAGCCTTGCAGGCATCCGCAGGCCCGCCGTCTCTTCTTTATATTCTCTTTTAGACTGTTGCCTCATTGTTTTCGAGATGGATAGCTTATATATTTCTTTCAGACCATTGTATTTAGTATATTCTTAGTAGTTTGTGCGTACTGTGACACCAAATCTTGAGTAGAGGCTATTAATGACTGTTCCGCGTTATGATTCGTAATTATAAATCAGACTTCGACTGTTATTCTTGTTAAATTTCTTGTTCTATATTGATGTTGTAAACTGTTAAAGTAATTGTCTAGTAATGAAAAGGTAAATAAGTTGGCTTGCCTAGCTACCACGAGTAGGCGCCATCACGATCCCGATGGTGGGAAATCCGGGTCGTGACAAGTTGGTATCAGAGCACTAGGTTGCATAGATCTCACAACTCACGGACAAACTTAGTAGAGTCTGAGAGGTACGTGCGGAGACGTCTGTACTTGTTTCCCAGAGTCTATTGAGTTAGGAAAAATCTCTCATTTGTTCTTTCTTGTCGTGCAGTTTGGTTTCTCAATGCTGATTGAATTTCTACTCTGTTCTTTCGCAGATGGCGAGAACACGCGCTTCCTCATCCACCGATTAGCAGTCCGAGCCCCAAGCAACTCCCTCTAGGGGTAGAGGACGTGGCCATGCTAGGGGCCGTGGCAGGGGCAGAGTCTAGCCCCCAGCAGCAACACCAGTGGCGGACCCTCAGGTTGGCCTTGACGAGGAGGTTCCGGCCCCAGCCCAAACAGTTCCGGTGGGCCCAGCTTAGGTCCCTGAGGGGTTTATTGCTACCCCAGTTCTTCAAGATGCCTTGGTCCGGTTGGTTGGACTCATGGAGAGTGTCATCCGAGCAGGATTGCTCCCTGTAGCACCAGCTACTTCCCAGGATGGAGGAGCGGCCCAGACTCCTACCGCACATACTCCGGAGTAGGTAGCTCCTCAGACTCAGATTCCACCGATTCAGACAGCTATGGCGGTTCAGCCAGGGGTAGTTGCACAGGCCAGTGATGGAGCGGCTATGTCAGCAGATTCCTTGTGGAGGCTGGACAGGTTCCCCAAGCTCTTCACTACTACATTCAGCGGAGCCTCTTCTGAGGACCCCCATGATTTCTTATATAGCTGCCAAGAGGTTCTTCAGAACATGGGCATTTTGGAGTCCAATGGAGTTGATTTTACGGCTATTCGTCTATCTGGATCGGCCAAGACTTGGTGGAGGGATTACTGCTTAGCCAGACCAGCAGGGTTGCCGCCTTTGACTTGGGATCAGTTTTCGAAGTTGTTTCTAGAGAAGTTTCTTCCCGTTACTCAGAGGGATGCTTACCGGAGGTAGTTTGAGAGCCTCCAACAGGGGTCTATGACGGTCACTTAGTATGAGACCCGCTTTATTGATCTAGCTCGCCATGCCCTCGTCATACTCCCCACTGAGAGGGAGAGGGTGAGGAGATTTATTGATGGTTTGATCCAGCCTATTCGTCTTCAGATGGCCAGAGAGGGGGGTGGTGACATTATTTTTCAGGAGGCGGCCAATATGGCCCGGAGGATCGAGATGGTTCTGCCACAAGGGAGTGGTCGTAGGTCAGACAAGAGACCACGTCACTCAGGTCGATTCAGTGGTGCCTCATCTGGATGCAGGGATTCTTATGATAGGGGTCAGCCTTCCAGGCCCTTTTAGTCAACCCTCCAGGCTTCACAGGGTGTTCCAAGTGATCGTGGTCTTCGTGGGCAGTATTCTGATCAGCAGTCACTCAGTGCACCGCTTAGCTCCCATCAGTGCACAGCCTCTTCAGAGCTTTCGTGGAGGTCATTGGGGTCATCAGGGCCAGTCTCATCGTACAGAGGGATGTTATGAGTGTGGTGAGTATGGTCACATCAGGAGACTTGCCCGAGATTGAGGGGTACACAGTCGTAGCAGCAGGGTCCTCGCCTCATGATTCAGGCACCAGGTGACCCACAGCCTGTCCAGCCAGTCAGGGGCGGGGGTAGGGATCATAGAGGTGGAGGTCGAGACCGTAGAGGTGGAGGCCGGACCGCCAGAGGTAGGAGTCAGCAGGTAGCCGATCGTCCCTGAGACATGGTTCAGGGAGGTGGGGCTGAGCCCTGGTTTTATACTTTGCCAGCCAGACCAGAGGCCGAGTCATCAGATGCCGTTATTACAGGTACAATTCTGGTTTGTGATAGAGATGCGTCAGTGCTATTTGACCCTGGGTCTACATATTCACATGTATCGTCCTATTTTGTACCCTGCCTGGCTATGTCTAGTTATGCTTTGGACATTCCTGTTTATGTATCTACACCGGTGGGTGACTCCATAGTAGTCGACCGGGTGCATCGTTCTTGTGTGGTTGTGTTTGAGGGTCTTGAGACTCGTGTTGATTTACTGCTTTTAGATATGGTAGATTTTGACGTTATTTTGGGGATAGATTGGTTGTCCCCGTATCATGCTATCTTAGATTGTCACGCCAAGACCGTGACCTTGGCCTTGCCAGAATTGCCTCGACTAGAGTGGAGAGGGACCCTAAGTCATGCCACTCATAGTGTTATTTCATATGTTAAGGCTCGACGCATGGTCGAGAAGGGGTGTTTAGCTTATCTGGAGTATGTTTGCGACTCCAGCGCAGAGGTTCCTTCTATTGACTATGTTCCTATTGTTCGAGAATTCCCCGAGGTTTTCCCTTCAGACCTGCCGGGTATGCCGCCCGACAGGGATATTGATTTCTGTATTGATCTGGCTCCGGGCACACAGCCCATTTCTATTCTGCTTTATCACATGGCCCCGCCAGAGTTGAATGAGTTAAAGGACCAGTTGCAGGATTTACTAGAAAAGGGTTTTATCAGGCCTAGTGTTTCTCCTTGGGGTGCGCCGGTGTTATTTGTGAAGAAGAAGGATGGATCGATGCGGATGTGTATTGATTACCAGCAATTGAACAAAGTGACGATAAAGAACAAGTATCCACTACCAAGGATTGATGATCTGTTTGACCAACTTCAGGGAGCAAAGGTGTTCTCAAAGATAGACTTGAGATCTGGATACCATCAGCTGAAGATTAGGGCGTCTGATGTCCCTAAGACGGCATTCCGCACTAGATTTGGGCACTATGAGTTTTTAGTTATGTCATTTGGGTTGACCAATGCCCCAACAACATTTATGGAGTTGATGAACTGAGTGTTCATGCCATATCTAGACTTATTCGTGATAGTCTTTATTGATGATATTCTGGTGTACTCCCACAGCAAAGAGGAGCACGAGCAGCACCTTAGAGTGGTTCTTCAGACTCTGAAGGATAGTCAGCTATATGCTAAGTTTTCGAAGTGCGAGTTCTGGTTGAGTTCGGTTGCATTTCTAGGTCATATTGTATAAGCAGATGGTATTCAGATGTACCCGAAGAAGATTGAGGCAGTCAAGAATTGGCCTCGACCAGCTTCAGTGACCGAGATTCGATGTTTTTTGGGGTTAGCAGGTTATTACCGTCGGTTCGTAGAGGGATTTTCGTCTATTGCAGCCCCGATGACCAGATTGACCCAGAAAGGTGCCCAGTTCAGGTGGTCAGATGAGTGTGAGGTGAGCTTTTAGAAGTTCAAGACAGCTCTGACTACGGCACCGGTATTGGTTTTGCCCACGGGTTCAGGGTCGTACACAGTCTATTGTGATGCTTCCCGCATTGGGCTTGGTGCAATATTGATACAGGATGGCAAAGTCATTGCCTATGCTTCGAGACAGTTGAAGATCCACGAGAAGAATTATCCGGTTCATAATCTAGAGTTGGCAGCTATTGTTCATGCTTTGAAGATTTGGAGGCATTATCTATATTGTGTGACGTGTGAGGTGTACACGGATCACAAGAGCCTTCAGTATCTGTTTAAGCAGAAGGAGTTGAATGTGAGGCAGCGGAGGTGGTTAGAGTTGTTGAAAGATTATGATGTTACTATCTTGTATCACCCGGGTAAGGCCAATGTGGTGGCCGATGCATTGAGTAAGAAGTCTGCCAGCATGGGTAGTCTCGCGTATATTCCGGTCAACCAGAGTCCGCTTGCTTTAGATGTACAGACTTTGGCCAATCGATTGGTGAGATTAGATATTTCTGAGCCTAGTAGAGTGTTAGCTTGAACGGCTGCCCGTTCTTCTCTATTGGAGCGTATCTGCGATCGGCAGTTTGATGATCCCTATTTGTGTGTCCTGAGAGA
The DNA here is from genome assembly GCA_026770625.1 of Nicotiana glauca. NCBI lineage: Eukaryota > Viridiplantae > Streptophyta > Magnoliopsida > Solanales > Solanaceae > Nicotiana > Nicotiana glauca. The sequence goes on from MU729087.1 coordinate 24,325, forward strand.
CACGGTGCAACGTGGAGGTTCCACGAAGGTGACCTTAGACAATGATGGTGTTTTGAGATTGCAGGGGCGAGTTTGTGTGCCCAATGTTGATGGGATTCGAGAGTTGATCTTAGCGGAGGCCCATAATTCTCAGTATTCTATTCACCCGGGCGCCGCGAAGATGTATGAGGACTTGCGGCAGCATTATTGGTGGCGTAGGATGAAGAAGGGTATTGTTCCGTATGTGGCTCGGTGTTTGAATTTTTAGCAGGTCAAATATGAGCATCAGAGACCCGGTGGGTTGTTTCAGAGGATTGAGCTCCCCGAGTGGAAGTGGGAGAGGATTACCATGGATTTCATTACTGGACTTCCATTGACTCGGAAGAAGTTTGATGCTATTTGGGTCATTGTGGATAGGCTGACCAAGTCAGCGCATTTCATTCCAGTGGCAGTCTCCTATTCATCCGAGAGGTTAGCTGAGATTTATATCAGGGAGATTGTCCGCCTTCATGGTGTGCCGGTATCCATCATTTTGGACTGGGGTACGCAGTTTACCTCGTGCTTCTGGAGAGCAGTTCAGCAAGAGTTGGGCACCTAGGTTCAGTTAAGCACAACATTCCATCCTCAGATGGATGGTCAGTCCGAGCGAACTATTCAGATTTTGGAGGATATGCTCCGAGCTTGTATCATTGATTTTGGAGGCTCATGGGACCAGTTTTTTCCTTTAGCAGAGTTTGCCTACAACAGTAGCTACCAGTCCAGCATTCAGATGGCTCCGTATGAGGCGTTGTATGATAGACGATGTCGGTCTCCGGTCGGATGGTTTGAGTAGGGAGAGGCTCGGTTATTGGGTACAGACTTAGTCCAGGCGGCCTTAGATAAGGTCACGATCATTCAGGAGAGGCTTCGTTCAGCCCAGTCTAGGCAGAAGAGTTATGCAGACCGTAAGGTCCGAGATGCAGCTTTTATGGTTGGTGAACGGGTATCGCTCCGGGTGTCGCCTATGAAGGGCGTGATGAGGTTCGGAAAGAAGGGCAAGCTTAGCCCTTGGTACATTGGTCCGTTTGAGATTCTTGATCGAGTAGGAGAGGTGGCTTACAGACTTGCATTTCCACCTAGCTTATCAGCCGTGCATCTAGTATTTCATGTATCTATGCTTCGGAGGTATCACGGCAATCCTACCCATGTGTTAGACTTCAACACTATCCAGTTGGACAAGGATTTATCTTATGAGGAGGAGCCGATAGCTATTCTATACCTCCATGTTCGTCAGTTGAGATCTAGGAGTTTTCCCTCTGTTCGTGTTCAGTGGAGAGGTCAGCCCCCTAAGGCCTCGACCTGGGAGTCTTAGTGTGATATGCGGAGCCGTTATCCACATTTGTTCCCCAACTCAGGTACTTCTTTCTTTTGTCCGTTCGAGGACGAACAGTTATTTTAGAGGTGGAGAATGTGACGACCCAAAGGGTCATCACCATTTTCCTCATTCGTTCCATGCTTCTGAGGCCTTGAAATCCTTATTTTTACTTGTCTCGATTTGCGTGCGCAGTCCGGGCACGTAACCGAAAAGCTTTTATGTTGAAATATGTGAATTTTGTGAAAAATTTAAAGAATTTTGATATTAATATGATTAAAGTTGACTTTGGTCAACATTTTTGGTAAACGGACCCGGACCTGAGATTGGACGGTCCCGGAAGGTCCGTAGAAAAATATAGGACTCGGGCATGTGCCCGGAGTCAAATTTTGAGGTCTAGAGCCCGAGGAAATGAATTTTTCTGTTAAATTATTTTTCTGAAATTATTAAGGTAAATGAAAATGGAAATTGAATAAAAGACTGTGGTATTGGGCTCGTATTTTGGTTCATACGCCCGGTACAAGTCTTAAATATGTGTTAAGCGCTTTCTGTAAAGTTTGGTCGAAATTGGACGTCGTTTGACGTGTTTCGGACTATAAGTTCTAAATTTGAAAGTTTATGAAGTTTAGAAGAAAAATCATGAGTTTTGAGGCTTGATTCTATGCATATGATGTTATTTTGGCGATTTGATCGCGCGAGTAAGTTCGTAGGATGTTTTTGAGGTTGTGTACATGTTTGGTTTGGAGCCCCGAGGGCTCTGGTGAGTTTTGGATAGCTGTCGAGATGAATTTTGAACTTTGGAAAAATAGTTGCAGGTCAGGTCTGATATCTTCGCATGTGCGAAGGATTTCTCGCAAATGCGAGACTCGCAAATATGAACTCCCAATCGCAAATGCGAAGTCTGGGGATTTGGCTTGGGATCGCAAATGCGAATAAATTTCTCGCAAATGCGAGTAAAGGATTTCCAAGCACTGGTCGCAAATGTGATCACAGTGCCCGCAAATGCGAGAGTGCCAAGATCGCTTATGCGATCAATACTTCGCAAATGCGAAGTCTGCACTTAGGCCCAGTGTTTGCAAATGCGAACTGAAATCTCACAAATTCCCAGCCCTGTTTTGTTCGCAAATGCGAACCTATGTTCGCATTTCTCATATCCGCAGCCCAGCAAATTTTATACTTAGTCAAAATTTCACCCTTTTCACCATTCTTTCAAAACCCAAACACCATAGGCGATTATTCAAGAGCAAACTTCATCCCAAATCACTTGTAAGTTGATTTTTACTCAATTCCTTCAATCTTTAACATCAGTAAACATGTTTTCCACTTGAAATTAAGGATTTTCATGGGTGAAATTGGGGTTTTTGGGTAAAACCTAGGTTTTCTATAAATTGGGGAGTTGGACCTCGATTTGAGGTCAGATTTCAAAACAAATTACATATTTGAGTTCGTGGAATGGGTAATCGGGTTTTGGTCCGAACATCGGGTTTTGACCACGTGGGCCCAGGGGCATTTTTGGAATTTTGGGAAAAATTTGGGAAAATCATTTTTATGCATTCAAATTGATTCGTATAGTGTTTATTAAAGTAATTGAACAATTTGAGATTAGATTCAAGCGAATTGGAGGTGGAACCGCGAGGTAAAGCGATAGTTGAGGATTATGTGGAGTTCAAGGCTTTGAGGTAAGTGTTTGGTTTAACCCTAGCTTGAGGGAATAAGAGTTGAGTCTTGTTGCTAATTGCTATGTGATCGAGTACGATGTATAGGCATGGTGACGAGTATCTATACATCGGTGTCTAGCATGACCGTGAGTCCTAATAGTGTGATTATCATGACTTGGTTGTGAAATCCGTGATTATTGAAGGATTTCTATATGTTGTGAATAACATGTGAACGGTGATATGATTACCTGATTCTCTGGAGCGTTGGCTCAAAATAGTAGAGTGGGTTATAAGATAAGAAAAGTAAGAAAAAGAAAGCGTTATTGATTATTCCCTTGCCGGGATGTTTGGTTGCACTTGTTGATTTCTTTCCCTGAGCCATGATTTTTGTCAAATATTTGCTTATTTTTATGTTCCTTAATTGTGACTGTTGTTTGGGCAGTCAGACTGTAAAGGATATTGAGGATCGGGTTGCGCGCCGCAACAATGATATTGAGGATCGTATTGAGGATCGGGTTGCATACCGCAACAATGATATATGAAGGTCGGGTCGCGCGCCGCAACAGTGATACCTGATAGATGGTATGGGTCGGGTTGCATGCCACAACAGTGGTATTTGTGGATCGGGTTGCACGCTGGAACACTGGTAATTATGGAGCGGGTAGCACGCCGCAACAGTTATTGATACCATGTGTTTGTATTGAGTATTGATTCCTTGTTCATTGTGAATCTAAGCTGCTTTAGTTCGTTACACGGGATTACTGTTAATATTGTATCTCCCCATAGCATGTTTCCCCGTCCCATGTTGTTAATTGCCTTGTATTCGATTTCTGCTATATATTTATAACTGCACATGTTTATGTGGTGTTCAGTCTAGCCTCGTCACTACTTCGCCGGGGTTAGGCTAGACACTTACCAGCACATGGGGTCGGTTGTGCTGATGTTACACTTCTATGTATTTTTGCACAGGTCAAGGTTTTGAGGAGCAGCAACAGCATTAGTGCGGGAGCCAATTTTCATTTTCATGAGACCGAGGTAGCCTTGCAGGCGTCCGCATGCCCGCCGTCTCTTCTTTATGTTCTCTTTTAGACTGTTGCCTCATTGTTTTCGAGATGGATAGCTTATATATTTCTTTCAGACCATTGTATTTAGTATATTCTTAGTAGTTCGTGAGTACTGTGACACCAAATCTTGGGTAGAGGCTATTAATGACTGTTCCGCGTTATGATTCGTAATTATAAATCAGGCTTCCGCTATTATTCTTGTTAAATCTCTTGTTCTATATTGATGTTGTAAACTGTTAAAGTAATTGTCTAGAAATTAAAGGGTAAATAAGTTGGCTTGCTTAGCTACCACGAGTAGGCGCCATCACGATCCCGATGGTGGGAAATCCGGGTCGTGACAGACACCAAGACTAATATTTGGATAAAAACTTCAAAGGCTTAAGAGCCTTAAATTTCAGTAAATTATTACGTCGTCATCATCATATCATACGGTATTATAAATGTAAAGATCATGAGTCAAAGTTAAAAGACTAAAATATTCTTCAAAAGGTGAATGACCAAATTATCCAAATGTCCTTCAAAAGCTGATATATCATTTTACCCTTTAAAACTACACTATCTTTTCAAATTAATGTATAGAGATGTAAAAACAGTTTACTAGAATATACAATGCAACTGTACTATTTGGCAATGGGTACCTTTAGTACACTGAACTAATTAAACAGTATTTCCAACTAAATGTAAACGGTAATAATTATCTGGAGAAGAAAAGGTGTCATCAGTTACTCAACTTACAACGAATAATATTATCGTTTTTTTAGAGAGAGAATGAGCAACCTCTCACTACAAACTCCACCAGAAAATTCTAGCCTGATCCCTCCCAAACCTCCTAACAAACAACTCCATACACATAATTCATCATCCACCATAATAAATCCTCCAACAACTTTTGCTTCCTACAAGGATAAATTAACACAAGGGAAAATATTCTCTATGAAACAACACTCCTACTTAGGGTCAAATTGTAGATCAATGGACACTTAAGCCTATGATAATGAGGATCCTCCATTGGAAACTATGTGTAAGAACTTGAGGCAAGTTACCCTGAGTGAGGAAGACAAACAAAGAATGTATAATCCATGGAGGTTTTCATTAATTATTAAGCTCTTGGAAAAAAGAATAATTCATCATTACCTAAAGAAGAAAACACAAGAACATTGGAAGATTGATGAAAATTATCCTCTAATAGACTAAGGGGAGGATCACTATACGGTTAAATTGATGAAAGATGAGAGCATGATCAAGATCCTCCACAATGGTCCATGGTTCATAAATGGCCACTTCTTATCAGTTCAAAAATGGATCCCAAATTTTGTGGCAAATAGGGCATCCCAAAGCTACACAGCAGTTTGAATTAGGTTACCTCAGTTACCTACAGAATTTTATGATGGGATTATCCTCACAAAAATTGGAAACTGCATTGGAAAGCTACTGAAGGCGGATGCATGCACATCTGCCACTTTGAGAGGGAGATATGCTTGCCTATGTGTGGAATTGTTATTGAACCATCTAGTACAATCCTCCATTTTAATAGGCCAACACAACCAAACAATCCTATACAAAGGAGAAGGTTTCCTATGCAAGAATTGTGGACAATTGGGGCATGCAACCATTAACTGAACATATCAAATTGCACCAAGTGGACAACAAAAAGGAAAGTCCATTGAGGAAGCAGCAGTCTCTGAAGAAGATGATAGAAAAAAGTGGAAAACAGTGTCCTTTCTAAAAAGGGGAAAAAGCAAATTGGCCAATAGATAACAAGTGAGGGCAATCATCCCGGATGAAACAGGTACTAATGCACGGTTATTGGCACTTAGATCAGGTAAGTTCATCAATTCCCCAGGTACGGGCATTACAAACCTTTCTACACAATTAGCTTCTACCTCAAAATCAGCTACTTCTTCTACCTTTTTTGATCTCAAATCTGATAAGAGAAAAGAGACAAGTATAGAACCTTCCAACCCCACTGTGAAAACACATTACATGACTAATAGTGGTTTTACTAAGAAACCACATGAGAATACTATTTTGCAAAACTATGCAAACAAAAAATAGAAAATGAAAATCCTATTTTGCATGGCACTAATGCCATTCTATCTACAAGTAGCCAATACGTGTCACATGACAATCTCACTAATAATGAACCAAATCCTTTAACCAACAAAATGGACAAACAATTAAGTAGCCAGTTAATAAATTTTCTAAAACAAAATAACATAATCACCTCTATTACTGGCCAACTCGGCATCCTAAACACCCAATCAAAAGATGGTAATATTAATCAGCAAAGTAACAACATGCAAACACCCTCCACAAAGAACAACTCATCCATGCAACACATGAAAGTTGAACAATGCCAAGTGGATGTTAGCATATCCATGCAAGATCCGGTGATATTGATATAAATCACACGCAAAATATTCTTCATACTACTACTACTATAGATCACATAATTACTAACCTTACTACCCACATAGTCACTCCCCCCTCTATATTACCTTCAACACTGAAGATGGCAAGGACTCCACTAACAGTGAGAAGAAGATATCGATTACTCCAACTATTTCATCTCTCAAGGAATCCAACAATGAACAATCTACCACCACCCCACCCCAAATACAACCACCACCAGTAATCTACGCCCAACCACCAAGCCCTCCCAACCATGTACCCCAATCATGGGTGGAACTGGGGCTTCAAGGGCAAGTCATCTCCTTCAACAGGGAGATCAATGGCCAAGACTCCATTCTCATCATCCAAAATACTCACTTTCTTGCACAACTGAACTTGGAGGGAATGACTCAAGCCAGGACAACTATATCAACCATGTGGATGAGAAACATCCAATAACTCCTTGCACCATCAATGAACCAGAATCTAGTACAAAACATGCAAGAGATGTGGAACATATCACACAATGTCAACCAATAACTACCATAAAATCCACCAATCAACTTACCTTTTTTTGCCCCGGAGGATCTCATGGTGTTGAATCCTATCTTCACATAATGGACACTACAGAACCCCATGCAAGGCCAACAACTAGAGCCAATGGAGGTACAACCCCCAATCCCAAACATGCAAAACCAGGAAGGGGCTCAGGAGGAAGACGAGGAGGAAGAGGACGACCTAGAGATCCTGTTGGAGCCACCAGTGGCCTTTTCAAACCTAAACGAGGTAAAAATACTCATCTTCAAGGAAATGCTAGACAGGAAGTGTATCTTCAGCTGACCAACGACACTTTACAAATGCTCCTTGGACATCCGTCCTCCCCACGATCCCTCACTAGGCAAGAATGTAGTAATTCTAGTACCTTCCTTGAGGAGGAACCCAAACATCATCCCCCCCACCATGAGTCCAATGACTCAACCTAGTAACATGATTTTTTGGAATGTTCGAGGTGCTAACAACGAAAATTTTAGGAGGCATTTTCGTGAAATCATGGATACACACAGACCTAATCTAGTTGCACTACTTAAAAATAAAATGGAAAGTCATGTCTCTATTCTGGAGGAGTAAAACTTTAATGAGATGGTGGAGGTCCCAAAAGTGGGTAATTTTGGTGGAATTCCGCTCCTTTGGAATACTGCAGTGGTTAAAGTATGCAACTTCACAAGAAATGGTCAATCCATCCATGCTATCATTGAGGTAAAGCCTAAAAATTTATCTTGGCTTTTTTCTACTGTATATGCTAGTAAAAATATAGCCAATAGGATGTTATTATGTGATGATTTTAAATATATCTATGATAGATATAAGGGACCCTGGCTCATAACAAGTGATTTTAATAAAATTACTACCGCTACGGACAAATTTGGGGGGAGACCTATTAATCAAAGAAGGGATAGTACCCTTATTGAATGACTTAATTATTGCCATCTAATGGACCTTGGTTACAAAGGGTGCAAATATACTTAGTCAAATCACCGTAGGAGAAATATGAGTCTCATTATGGAAAGGTTAGATAGGGTATATGCTAATCACAATTGGTTACAAGAGTATAATAAGGTTACAGTTACTCACCTACCTAAGATACACTCGGACCATAACCCTATATTAGTTAATATTAATAATAATATCAACAATAATAATTCTAGACCATTTAGAATGGAAACCTTTTGGTGCTCCCATCCATATTTCCCTAGAATTATTATGGATAGCTGGGCCAATAAGGATATTGTAGAAGGTACTGTACACTTCCAAAAAAATATCTTGGAATGGAAGAAGGCAACCTTTGGGAATATTTTTGCAAAAAAAAGAAACCTGTTAAAACGTATAACAGGAATCCAAAACTCACCCAAATACCAAAAAAGCCAATTTCTTAGGGATCTAGAAGTTCAACTTGTAGAAGAATATGATTCTATCCTTAAACTAGAGGAGGATTGTTACAAACTTCGTTCTAGGGTTAATTGGCTAAACGAGGGTGATGCTAATACGAAATATTTCCATATACAAGTCACTAACCGGAGAAGAAAAAATAATATTGTTTTCATTAAAGACAACAATGGTGGCTGGATTGAAAACCAAAATGCTCTCATACATCACATGGCAAATTACCTCCAGAATATCTTTACTATTTCTCATGAAGTCACTAATTGGAAGCAGTTAAATTTGGCTAGTACAAACTTTAGCAAAATAGACTTGTCTTGCCTTGATAAGCCCCTTAGAAATTACGAAGTTAGAACAACTATTTTCTCTTTTAATCCAACCAAGGCACCTGGTCTTGATGGGTTACACCCCTTCTTCTTCCAAAAATTTTGGCCTATTCTAGGTCACAAGGTTATTAATTTATGCCAAGGGATTTTTAATTCCAGGAAAATTACAAATGACCTTAATAAAACCTATGTTTTTTTTATCCCCAAATTCAACAATGCTAAAAAACTTCAAAACTTTAGACCTATTAGTCTTTGTAATACTTTATACAAAGTAATAACTAAGATAAATGCAAATCGTATTAAGCCTCTATTAAGTAAGATAGTTAGTAAACATCATACTAGTTTTGTGAAAAATAGACGACCTACTGATAATGCTGTCATTATTCAAGAGGTCCTAAAGCGTTTTAATAACTGAACTGGAAAAGGAAATTGGCTCTAAAAGTTAGATATGGAAAAGGCATTCAATAAATTGGAATGGTCGTTTGCTTATAGAACCCTAAGGTTCCACAATTTCCCTCCAAATATTTCCTCTCTTATTCTAAGTTGCATTTCTACTAGTTCAATCTCAATCCTTGTGCATGGATATGTTATCCAAAAATATTGAGCACCAAGTTGACACCCTACGATGGGATCCAATTCTATTCAATAAAAAAAGCTCTTCATTATCCCATTTGTTTTTTGCTGATGATTTAACCTTAATGGGTAGAGCTAATAGGAAAACAATCACTAATATGAAAGATAACATGGATGTCTTTTGTCAGTCATTGTAACGACCCGACCGGTCGTTTTTGGAATTTACGCCCCAATCACCCATTAACTGCTTTCCCTAAGTTCATTTCTGCTATTTTGGTTTACCGGGACGTTCGGTATTAGAATTCAGAGTGTTTTGGGATAGTTAGTCCCTAAATGAGAGCTTAAGAGTTGGGAAATGGTCCGTAATCGGATCAGTATGAAGACGACCTCGGAATGGAAATCTGATGGTTCTGTTAGCTCCGTTAGATGATTTTTGGGTTGGGAGTGTGTTCGGAATGTAATTTGGAGGTTCGTAGCTCATTTAGGCTTGAAATGTCGAAGTTTGAATTTTTGAAGTTTACGGTCCGATAGTGAGTTTTTGATCCGAGGATCGGATTGGAATTCTGGAAGTTTCTGTAGCTCCGTCATGTCATTTGGGAGGTGTGTGCAAAATTTCAAGTCATTCAGACGAGGTTTGGTTATGGTTTTTATCGAAAGCATATTTCGATAGAATTTGAAGTCTTTAGGCTTGAATCCTAGATTTAATCGGGTTTTTGGTGTTGTTTGAGGTGTTTTAAGGATTTGTACAAGTTCGAATAAGGTATTAGGTGGTATTGGTGCTTTTGGTTGGAGTCCCCGGGGTCCCGGGATGATTTCAGATGCTTAACGGGCAAAGTTTGGAGTTAGAAGGAAAAATAATTTGCAGCAGGACTTCTGGTATTTTTGCTTCTGCGGTTTTGGAGCTGCAGAAGCGGATCCGCATAAGCGGCTTCTTCACCGCATAAGCGAAATTGGCACCACCTCAGGAGAACCGCAGAAGCGGTCTCCTTTCCGTATAAGCGGAACCGCAAATGCGGTTACTGGTCCGCAGAAGCGGATTTTGGTCACCTTAGTTGAATCGCAAAAGCGGTTGATTCTACCGCAAAAGCAGGACCGCAAAAGTGGAAACGACTGTTCTGATAAGGAGAAAATCCGAGGGTTTATTTCAAAAGTGTAAAAATCAATTGAGAGCTCGGGAGAAGGAGATTTTGAGTGGATTTTGAAGAGAAGATCATTGGGTAACGTTGCTTTGATCCTTTCTGGTTATATTCCATCATTTCCTAGTTAAATCAACCATTCGAATTCAAATGCAAGGTCTAAAATTGGAAAAAAATGGGTGAAACTTCTTAGACATAATTATTGTATTTTGAGGTGGCATTTGACCTCTGATTTGGGATATTTTTATATGGTTAGACTCGTGAGAGTACGAGGGTTCTGAAAATTTGAAAATTATTCGATTCTGAGACTTTGGCTGGAGGGGCATTTTGGTCATTTTACCTACTTTCGCGCCCTAGCTTTAATTTTTATAGTGGAATTAGTTGTTTACAATATTATTTATGATATATAATTGAATTGAATAGATTTGGGCCATTTGGAGTCGGATACCCGTGGCAAGGGCATCGTTCCCTAGTTGATTTTGCACCAGTTCGAGGTAAGGGGCTTGTCTAACTTTGTGTGGGGGACCTTTTCCCTTAGGATTTGCTACTTGATATTTGATTGCCTTGTACGTGGGGTGGCAAGCGCATACTTGAGCTAATTGTTGCAAACCCATTTCTACTTGAAGTATTTAAATTTAGATTTCCTATTTACTAGTTCATTTTATACTGTAGGTTTAAGCTTGTGCTGAATTATTTGCTTAAATGCTTTGCTGACATAATTGTTTAAGTGATTAGCTGACTTATCTGCTTAATTTTTTAACTGCACTGACCGTACTCTGTGACGCATGTTAGCCTAGGAATTTCTACTACTTGTACTGGTTTTAGTATTTATTCTGGGATTATGAGTTGTTGTTGTTGTGTGCTTAAATTGGGACTACGGGATGACTTTCCGGGAGATCCCCCTGCATTTGATATATTCTGGATTGAGGGTGCGGGATACCAAGAGATCCCTGGCACATGCACTTTTATATATCGGGATACCAAGAGATCCCCGACATACTTATTGAGGATACCAAGAGATCCTCGGGATACCAAGAGATCCTTGACATACTTATTGAGGATACCAAGAGATCCTCGGGATACCAAGAGATCCCCGACATACTTATTGAGGATACCAAGAGATCCTCGGGATACCAAGAGATCCCCGACATACTTATTGAGGATACCAAGAGATCCTCAGGATACCAAGAGATCCCCAGTGTATATGATGAGGATACCAAGAGATCCTCGGGATACCAAGTGATCCCCGGATGCTATTCCTCGATGAGAGCAGTTTTCCTTGTATCGTTACCTTTTCTTTCTATTACTATTCTTTCTTATTTGTCTGGTTTAGATTCTCGCGGTAGACTTTATTTATATTGTTTTCGTTATATTATTATTTAATATGTTTTGCCTCAGTAGGGCCCTGACCTTCCTCGTCACTACCCAACCGAGGTTAGGCTTAGCACTTACTGAGTACCGCTGTGGTGTACTCATGCCCTTCCTGCGCATGTTTTTCATGTGCAGATTATCCATGTACCTCTACTCAGGCGCACTATCCTTGAGGCGAGGAGTTATACGGAGACTTCGAGGTATATCTGCCGCGTCCGCAGACCAGGAGTCTCTATTCTATTCCAGCTTTAGTATCTAGTTTATTCCTTTCTCTCAGTTATTTAGATATTCTGGAGTTAGAGCAGTGTGCTATGCCTATGTTAGCCTGTGGTTCCGTGAGTTTTCGGGTTTTGGGATTAAGTTGTAGACTTCCGCATTTCTTTGAGTTTTTAATAGGCCGGGCGACCTTGTATGCGGTCATGATTTTACAAATGTTCAGTTTTAAATTAATAATTCCGCAAGTTATATTAAATTTCCGCATTATTAGGCTTACCTAGTTATAGAAACTAGGTTCCATCACGGCATGTTTATGGAGGGTGAACTTGGGTCGTAACAAGTTGGTATAAGAGCTCTAGGTTCATAGGAGTCACAGAATACATGCCGGTTTATTAGAGCCTCGCTGAGTAGTACAGAGACGTCTGTACTTCTCTACGAGAGGCTATGTAACTGTTTAGGAAGAATCTTCATCTCATTTGAACTCCTTGTCATGCGGTATTTTTGGACATCAAATCTAAACTTCTACCTTCCATTCTCTCACAGATGGTGAGGATATGTGCTACTCGAGATGATCAGGCACCCGCGCCCCCTACTGTAGCCGTTAGAGGTCGGGGCCAGGGTAGAGGCCGAGGACACGCGCGTGGTGCAGCGAGAGCACCTACGCAAGCTGCCGCCGAGGTATCACCAACAGATCCAGCCGGAGTTCAGACACCTGACGCGCCTACAACTACTACTACTCCAGCCCTTCAGGAGACTTTGGCACAGTTCCTGAGCATGTTTGGTACATTGATTTAGGCTGGATTGATTCAGGTTGTACCGACTAATACACAGATAGGGGGAGGGACCCAGACTCCCACCGCCCATACTCTAGAGCAGCGAGCTTCCATTGGTCAGGTTCCAGGTGTCATGGCGACACAGCCTGTGGTCCCAGTTTAGCGGGTAGTGAGGACCTCTCGCCGAGTAGAGGACAGGTAGGCCCAGGAGAGAGAGGACAAACGAGGTCAGGAGGGAGAGTATAGAGGAGCGAGTAGACCTCGTGGACCGGGGAGATATACTGGTCCTTATTTCGAAGGTAGGGTGCGTCATGGTAGAGGTTTTGTGGGTCATCCCGCTCAGTCTGCATCTCAGAGTTTCCACGGAGTTTCAGGTGTTCAGGGGTCTCAGAGTACCTGTACCGCACAGTTTCCACTGCCACGCCAGTCACGAGGTTGCTTTGAGTATGGTGACATACGCCATATGGTGAGGTATTTCCTAGACTTGGGAGGGGTGCACCTCCACAGACCTCTCAACCACAGCTTGCCCCGCAGAGTTCTCAGGCTTTAGTTACATCCGCAATTGCTACCCCACTACCCGTACCGAGACTGTTGCCTCCAATTCTGTCATCATAGGTATTGTCATGGTTTGTTATTAATGTGTATCAGTTCTATTCGATTTAGGTTCTACTTACTCTTATGTGTCTTCTTACCTTGTTCCGTATCTGGGCTTTGAGTGTCCCCGTTTATGTTTCTACTCCTGTGGGAGATTCTCTTGTTGTGGACCGCATGTACCGGTCGTGTTTGGTTACTATTCGTGGGTTTGAGACCAGTTCTGATCTATTATTACTCGGTATGGTTGACTTTGATATTATTTTGGGCATGGACTGGTTGTTGCCCCATCATGCTATTCTTGACTGTCACACCAAGACCGTGACACTGGCTATGCCAGGTATTCCGCGTATTGAGTAGAGTGGTATCTTAGATCACACATCCAGTAGAGTTATCCCTTTCCCTTATAGCTCAGCGTATGGTTGAGAAGGGATGTACCGCGTATTCTATCTTATGTGAGAGATGTCAGTGTTGGAACCCCTTCTGTTGATTTAGTTCCAGTGGTACGGGATTTCCCCGATGTGTTTCCAGCTGATCTTTCGGGCATGTCGACCGATAGAGATATCGATTTTGGCATTGATCTGTTGTCGAGAACTCAGCTAATTTCTATTCCTCCGTATCGCATGGCCCCCCTTGAGTCAAAGGAGTTGAAGGACCAATTGCAGGAATTGTTGGGTGAGGGTTTCGTTAGGCCCAGTGTTTCTCCATGGAGTACCCGTGTCTTGTTGTAAAGAAGAAGGATGGTTCTATGTGTGTGTGCATTGATTATCGCCAGTTGAACAAAGTTACAGTGAAGAACCGTTATCCTTTGTCGCGTATTGATGATCTGTTTGACCAGCTTCAGGGCGCACATGTGTTTTCCAATATTTATTTGCGCTCAGGTTACCTTCAGTTGAAGATTCGGGAGTCGGATATCTCGAAGACTGCCTTCAGGACTCGGTATGGTCATTACGAGTTCCTTGTTATGTCATTTGGGCTAACTAATGCCTCGGGAGCTTTTATGCATTTGATGCACAGTGTATTCAGGCCATATCTTGACTCATTCGTGATTGTTTTTATTGATAATATTCTGGTATATTCCCGGATCCAGGAAGATCATGAGCAGCAACTGAGGATAGTGCTTCAAACTCTGATAGAGAAGAAATTTTATGCAAAGTACTCAAATATGAGTTTTGGATGAGTTCTGTGGTATTCCTAGGCCACGTGGTGTCGAGTAAGGGCATTCGAGTGGATCCGAGGAAGGTGGAGGCCGTGTAGAGTTGGCCCAGGCCCTCCTCAGCTACTGAGATTTGCAGTTTCCTTAGCTTGGCGAGTTATTACCGTCGCTTTATGGAGGGGTTCTCATCGATCGCGGCCCCTATGACTAGATTGACTCAGAAGGGTGCCCCATTTCAGTGGACAGAGGAGTGTGAGGCGAGCTTCCAAAAGCTCAAGACAGCTTTGACTCCAGCCCCAATCTTGATGCTGTCTACCGGTTCGGGGTCCTATACAGTTTATTATGATGCCTCACGGGTTGGACTTGGAGCGGTGTTGATGCAGGACGGTAGGGTGATTGCCTACGCGTCCAGACAGTTGAAGGTGCATGAGAAGAACTACCCTGTCCATGATCTTGAGTTAGCTGCCATTGTTCACACCTTAAAGATCTGGTGTCATTACTTTTACGGGTTCCTTGTGAGGTTTACACTGACCATCGGAGTTTGCAGCACTTGCTTAAGCAGAAGGACCTGAATATGCGTCAGAGGAGATGGTTAGAGTTGTTAAATGATTATGATATTACTATTCTTTATCACTCGGGCAAGGCCAATATGGTTGCCGATGCCTTGAGTCGCCGGGAGGAGAGTTTGGGGAGTTGGCATATTTACCAGCATCAGATAGACCTATGGCGATGGATGTTCAGGCTTTAGCCAGGCTGTTCGTGAGATTAGACGTTTCAGAGCCCAGTCGGGTTCTAGCCTGTGTGGTTTCTCGGTCTTCCCTATTTGATCGTATCAGGGAGCGACAGTTTGATGACAGAGTTCGGCGTGGTGATGCCAGAGATGTTACCATCGGGGATGATGGAGTGTTGAGGATGCAGGGCCGAATTTGTGTGCCCAATGACGATGATCTTCGAGAGTTGATTCTAGCAGAGGCCCATAGCTCGCGGTATTCTATCCATCCGGGTGCCGCGATGATGTATCAGGACTTGATGCAGCGCTACTGGGGGAGGCAGATGAAGAAGGATATAGTTGACTACGTGTCTAGATGCCTCAACTGCCAACAGGTGAAGTATGAGCACCAGCGTCCAGGTAGGTTGCTACCGCAGATTGAGATCCCGGAGTGGAAGTGGGAGCGTATCACCATGGACTTCATATCTTGACTCCGACGGACCGTGAAGAAGTTTGATTCTATTTAGGTCATTGTAGATCGGCTGACCAAGTCCGCTCATTTCATACCTGTGTGTACCACTTATTCATCGGAGCGGTTGGCGGAGATTTATATTAGGGAGATCGTACGGTTGCATGGTATTCCATTTTCTACCATCTCCGACAGAGGTACTCAGTTACATCACGGTTCTGGAGAGCCGTGCAGTAAGAGTTAGGTACTCGGGTGCAGTTGAGCACGACATTTCACCCCCAGATGGACGGACAGTCCGAGCGCACTATTCAGATTCTGTAGGATATGCTCCGTGCGTGCGTGATTGAGATTGGAGGGTCATGGGATCATTTCCTGCTGCTGGCGGAGTTTGCTTATAACAACAGTTATCAGTCCATCATTCAGATGGCGCCGTATGAGGCCTTATATGGTAGGAGGCGCAGATCTCCGGTGGGTTTGGTTCGAGCCGGGTGAGGCCAAGCTTTTAGGCAGAGAGATGGTCCGGGATGCGATGGAGAAGGTTAAAGTGATTCATTACAGACTCCGTGCAGCCCAGTCCAGACATAAGAGTTACGCGGACAAGAAGGTTCGTGATGTGGCATATATGGTTGGCGAGCCGGTTCTGCTTCGAGTCTCGCCTATGAAGGGCGTCATGAGGTTTGGAAAGAAGGGGAAGCTAAGTCCGAGATTATTGGGCCTTTTGAGATCTTGAGGCGAGTTGGGGAGGTTGCTTATGAGCTTGCCTTACCTCCCAGCCTAGCCGGGGTTCATCCCGTATTTCATGTTTTGATGCTCCGGAGATATTATGGCGACCCGCCGCACGTGTTGGATTTGAGTTCTGTCCAGCTGGACAAGGATCTATCCTATATTGAGGAGCCAGTGGCCATTTTGGATAGGCAGATCAGAAGTTGAGCTCAAAGAACATCGCTTCAATGAAGGTCCAGTGGCGGGGTCAGCCGGCTGAGGAGGCGACTTGGGAGACCGAGCAGGATATGCGTAACCAGTACCCTCATCTTTCTGCTACTTCAGGTATGTTCTCTATGCTCGTTGGAGGACGAACAGATGTTTAAGTGTAGGAGGATGTAATGACCCGGCCGGTCATTTTTGGAATTTACGCTCCGCTCCCCCATTAACTGCTTTCCCTAAGTTCATTTCTGCTATTTTGGTTTGCGGGGACGTTCAGTATTAGGATTCGGAGTGTTTTGGGACACTTAGTCCCTAAATGAGAGCTTAATAGTTGGGAAATGGTCCGTAGTTAGAATAGTGTGAAGACGACCTCGGAATGGAAATCTGATGGTTCCGTTAGCTCCGTTAGATGATTTCGGGGTTGGGAGCGTGTTCGGAATGTAATTTGGAGGTTCGTAGCTCATTTAGGCTTGAAATGCCGAAGTTTGAATTTTTGAAGTTTCCGGTCCGATAGTGTGTTTTTGATCCGAGGGTCGGATTAGAATTCCGGAAGTTGTTGTAGCTCCGTCATGTCATTTGGGAGGTGTGTGCAAAATTTGAGGTCATTTAGACGAGGTTTGGTTAGGTTTTTGATCGAAAGCGTATTTCGATAGAATTTGAAGTCCTTAGGCTTGAATCCTAGATTTAATCGGGTTTCTGGTGTTGTTTGAGGTGTTTTGAGGATTGGTACAACTTCGAATAAGGTTTTAGGTGGTATTGGTGCTTTTGGTTGGAGTCCCGGGGGTCCCGGGATGATTTCGGATGCTCAACGGGCAAAGTTTGGAGTTAGAAGGAAAAATAATTTGCAGCAGGGCTTCTGGTATTTTCGCTTCTGTGGTTTTGGAGCCGCAGAAGAGGAGCCGCATAAGCGGCTTCTTCACCGCATAAGAGGAATTGGCACCACCTCAGGAGAACCGCAGAAGCGGTCTCCTTTAGGCATAAGCGGAACCGCAAATGCGGTTATTGGTCCGCAGAAGCGAATTTTGGTCACCTTAGTTGAACTGCAAAAGTAGTTGATTCTACCGCAAAAACGGGACTGCAGAAGCGGTCCCTGGGCCGCAAAAGCGGAAATGACTGTTCTGATAAAAAGAAAATCCGAGGGTTTATTTCAAAAGTGTAAAAATCAATTGAGAGCTCGGGAGAAGGCGATTTCGAGTGGATTTTAAAGAGAAGATCATTGGGTGACGTTGCTTTGATCCTTTCTAGTTATATTCCATCATTTCCTAGTTAAATCAACCATTAGAATTCAAATTCAAGGTCTAAAATTGGAAAAGAATGGGTGAAATTTCTTAGACTTAATTATTGTGTTTTGAGGGGGCATTTGACCTCCGATTTGGGAGATTTTTATATGGTTAGACTCGTGAGAGTACGAGAGTTCTGAAAATGTGAAAATTATTCAGTCCGAGACATTGGCTGGAGGGAAATTTTGGTCATTTTACCTATTTTTGCGCCCTAGCATTAATTTTTATAGTGGAATTAGTTGTTTACAATATTATTTACGATATGTAATTGAATTGAATAGATTTGGGCCATTTGGAGTCGGATACCTGTGGCAAGGGCATCGTTCCCTAGTTGATTTTGCACTGGTTCGAGGTAAGTGGCTTGTCTAACTTTGTGTGGTGGACCTTTTCCCTTAGGATTTGCTACTTGATATTTCAGTGCCTTGTATGTGGGGTGGCGAGCGCGTACTTGAGCTAATTGTTGCAAATCCTTTTCTACTTGAAGTATTTAAATTGATATTTCCTGTTTACTTGTTCATTTTATACTGCGAGTTTAAGCTTGTGCTGAATTATTTGCTTAAATGCTTTGCTGACTTAACTGTTTAAGTAATTAGCTGACTTATCTGCTTAATTATTTAACTGCACTGACCGTACTCTGTGACGCATGTTAGGCTAGGAGTTTCTACTACTTGTATTGGTTTTAGTATTTATTCTGGGATTATGAGTTGTTGTTGTTGTTGTGTGCTTAAATTGGGACTACGGGACGGATTTCCGGGAGATCCCCCTGCATTTGATATATTCTGGATTGAGGGTGCGGGATACCAAGAGATCCTCGGGATACCAAGAGATCCCCGACATACTTATTGAGGATACCAAGAGATCCTCGAGACACCAAGAGATCCCCATTGTGTATGATGAGGATACCAAGAGATCCTCGGGATACCAAGAGATCCCCGGCTACTATTCCTCGATGAGAGCAGTATTCCCTGTATCGTTACCTTTGGTTCCTATTACTGTTCTTCCTTATTTGTCTGGTTTAGATTCTCGCAGTAGACTTTATTTAAACTGTTTCCGTTATATTATTATTTATTATGTGTTGCCTCAGTAGGGCCCTGACCTTCCTCGTCACTACCCAACCAAGTTTAGGCTTGACACTTACTGAGTACCGCTGTGGTGTACTCATGCCCTTCCCGCGCATGTTTTTTATATGCAAATTATCCAGGTACCTCTACTCAGGCGCACTATCCTTGAGGCGAGGAGTTATATGGAGTCTTCGAGGTATATCTGCCGCGTCCGCAGACCAGGAGTCTCTATTCTGTTCCAACTTTAGTATCTAGTTTATTTCTTTCTCTCAGTTGTTTAGATATTCTGGAGTTAGAGCAGTGTACTATGCTTCTGTTAGCCTGTGGTTCCCGTGAGTTTCCGGGTTTTGGGATTGAGTTGTTGACTTTCGCATTTCTTTGAGTTTTTAATAGGCTGGGCGGCCTTATATACAGTCATGATTTTACAGATGTTTAGTTTTAAATTAATTATTCCGCAAGTTATATTAAATTTCCGCATTGTTAGGCTTACCTAGTTGTAGAACTCAGGTGCCATCACGACTTGTTCATGGAGGGTGAACTGGGGTCGTCACAGTTATCTGGCCTTAACATCATTAAAGATAAATCAAAATTACTTCTTTAAAAGAATTGCTCAAATGATTTGTGCAATTGGATCATATCCATGTTAGATATAAAGGTGAGTAGGACTTTGGTAGCTATCTAGGCTTCCCAATGAGTGGTACTCCTCCCAAACATAAAGATTACTTGCCTTTAATTGAAAAAATGAGGGCATGATTGAATGTTTGGAATGCCAATTGGCTCAATATGGCAGGAAGGTGCACTATTATAAAGTCTGCACTGAACACTATTCCTAATCACCAAATGCATCTCTCAATGCTCCCTAGTAGGACCCTTAAAGAAATAGACAAAATTCAAAAGGACTTCCTACGGGGAACTACTTCGGAAAAGAAAAGCATGCACCTAATAGGTTAGAATGTGGTAACTCTACCCAAAGAAAAGGGGGGGGGGGGGCTGGTATTAGAAGAGCAAAATCTAAAAATGTGTCCCTTCTAACAAGCCCAGTTTGGAGGCTTCTAAATAACCCTTCTTCTATTTGGGCACGTATTATAAGTAGTATTTATAACCCGACCAAAACGACAAAAGGGGTTTCACGTACTTGGAAGAGCCTCTTAAAGGGTTGGAATTATTTTAGAGAGGGTATAAGATGGCCAATGGAAAGCAATCCCAACATGTCTATTTGGGATACAAACTGGATCCCTAAGTTTGGAAAATTAAGGGATAATGTTATAGGCCTTCTAAATAAAAAGGAAAGTGAGCTGACATTAAAAGACATAAAAAAACATAATTCATGGGACATGTCTCACATTTCTTTTGAACTTCCAAATAATATCCTGAATATCATCCACTCACTAACCACGTCCAACATTCAATCTAGCACATGTATTTGGTCTATAAACACTAGTGGGATATTCACAACCTCCTCTTACTACAAATTAATTGACAAGCATAACTATACTGGAAATGATTTTGCATGGATATGGGGTTTAAAATTTCATAGGAAAATTAAGTTTTTTATATGAAAGTGTTACCACTCAAGACTTCCTACTAGAGATTACTCAGGGAAAATAGGTATTAACATAGACACAAACTACCCTATTTGTAGAACTAATGAGTCCATTCTCCATATTTTTTGGGAATGTAAAGTGACAAAACTTTTCTCGGCATCTATATGTGTTCCTTTACACAACCCTCTACCACAAGATCATTGGGTGGATTTCCTAAGAAAAAAATCTCCGAACATACCAAACAATCTCATCAATTAGGAAGAAGTTTTATTGCATTATGGTCAATATGAAAAACTAGAAATGAGAATAATATTAACAACACTGGTTATAATGTAAACACCACAAAAATGTTTAAGCAAGCTCTGAAATATTTATTAGCTACTCCGCACATTACAAGTAATACATCCATTAAAGTGAAGGTCAAGTGGCATCCACCTCCTAAGGATTGGTACAAGATTAATATCGATGGTGCTTTCAACGAAGAGCACTTGCATGGAGGCATTGTTGGAGTCTTACGAAACAATAAGGGAGAATGGATGCTGGGTTTCTATACAAAGTGTGAAAGTATATCACCAATCCATGCAGAGTTGCTAGCTTTTCAACAACCTTTGCAAACAATTATGAAGGAAAATTTCACACCATGTGAAATTGAGACGGATGCTACTGAGGTAATACGATTTTTAGAAGAGGATTACCCTACTTACAACACCTTACTTTATGAATGCAGGTTCTTAATGGAGAAGTTAATGGAGAGGGGGGAGATCCGGATGAAGCATAATTTTCGAGAGGGCAACAGGGTGGCACACCAATTGGCTAAGGAAGCACTACTTCAACCTAGCTATAATATAACTAGCTATTTTGCAGAACCTCTTAATTTTGCTCTAAATGTGTATTTCAAGGACAAGGATGGTTGTAATAGTTTCCGGACATGTAGTTTGTCGGCATGTAATATTTTGGCTTCACTAGGTAATGATAACGCCCTAGGCGGCATAGAACAAATATGTACTCACGGTGGATCAATGGGACATGTTCCCTAAGATAGCATCGTGGAATATTGTAGCTATTATTATTAGTATTAATATAATATCTTTAACCTTCAAAAAACAAAAAAATTACAACGAATAGAGTAATATATTTATTTCACCATAAAGCATAGCCATAAACGTTCCAAATTGCAATGAATAGATCAATGAATTGATTTCGCACTAAGAGTCTGTTTGGAAAGCCACCTTGTAATTGGAATTGTGTAATTATTAGGGTAGTAATTACACAACTTAGTAATTACGACAACTTATTTGTTTGTCATAGAGTAATTACAGTGTAATTACATATTTACTGTTTGGTTGCGCAAGTGTAATTACACAGTTAGATTATATTTTAAATTAAATAATTATTAAATCTTAAAAGTTAATATAATAAATATATGCTTATAACTTTTATAAATATAAATCATATTATATTTGGTATTTAAGATGTATATTTTTTCGTGAATAAATGTTAATTAGTAATTTTATATTTAGTATTTAAGATGTATATTTTTTCTTGAATATACGTTAATTAATAATTATATATATATATATATATATATATATATATATATATATATATATATTATTTATTTATTTATTTTAGATACTTATAAAAATTAAAAATATACGTTTTGTAAGAACATCATGAATTCATTTTTGATAAAACAAATTAATATTTTTAAATATAATGTTGTAACATTGTTCAATTGTTTCACAAAAATAATCTATTAATTCTATCTAAAAAATGAACAACATGTAATGTGAGCCAATACTACTAAAATAAGTAAATTAGAACCATTAATATAGCATAATTTAAAAATTCAAAAAAATATAGTTTAACATATGTCGAATTCCAACATAATAATAGTAAGTTTCACTGCAACTTAAGATTAGGAAATATCATACGTTTATAACCACATTCAACAACGAAATTTTAATTTAATTACAATACTCATTATATGCCAAGTTTGTCAATGTCTCATTACTTTTAATATTAGGAGGTGTAGTTTCAAAAATAAAAAAATAAAACATAAGCAATTACATGGAATCACAAGAAGTAAAGATAGAGAAGTAAAAGATAAATAATGTACAAATAAAGATATATTTTAAAATTTCAAAAGAAATTAAAAAGTAAATATTTTTAAAATAGTAGAAATAAAAAGTTATAAAGAAAATAAATTAAAAAAGAAGAAGAAAGAAACTAAAAAGTAACCTTGTAATTACACAATGTAATTACGACAAATTCTCACATCCCCCTTGAGAATTGGAAAATATAATTACACCCCTCCAATTATACCCAATTCCATGTTGAAGTAATTACTTGGCCAAACAAATATGCCAAACTGTATAATTACACCCAGTTACACCCAAATCCATTTCCAAGGTGGCTTTCCAAACGGGCTCTAATAGATAATGACAACCCAGGTGTAACGATCCGGCTGGTCGTTTTTGGAATTTACACCCCGATCCCCTATTAACTGCTTCCCCTAAGTTCATTTATGCTATTTTGGTTTGCCGGGATGTTCGGTATTAGGGTTCGGAGTGTTTTGGGACACTTAGTCCCTAAATGAGAGCTTAAGAGTTGAAAAATGGTCCGTAATCGGAACAGTGTGAAGACGACCTCGGAATGGAATTCCGATGTTTCCATTAGCTCCGTTAGGTGATTTCGGGGCTGGGGGCGTGTTCGGAATGTATTTTGGAGGTTCGTAGCTCATTTAGGCTTGAAATGCCGAAGTTTGAGTTTTTGAAGTTTCCGATCCGATAGTGAGTTTTTGATCTGAGGGTCATATTGGAATTCTGGAAGTTGCAGTAGCTCCGTCATGTCATTTGGGATGTGTGTGCAAAATTTTAGGTTATTTGGGCGTGTTTTGGTTAGGTTTTTGATCGAAGGTGTGTTTTGTTGGAATTTGAAGTTCTTAGGCTTGAATCTTTGATTAATTCGTGTTTCCGGCATTGTTTTAGGAGTTTTCAAGGTTGGTACAAGTTTTCATAAGGTATTAGGTGGTATTGGTGCTTTTGGTTAAGGTCCCGGGGGCCTCGGGATGATTTCGGGTGGTTAACCGAGGAATTTTGAAGTTATTGCGGCAGCTGAATGTCTTTCTTCTTGTATTTCCGCATATGCGGCTTGGGAATCGCAGATGTTGCGCCGCAGAAGCGGCTATTTGGTCGCAGAAGTGGCTTGTGCCCCTTCCTCAGAAGTCGCAAAAGTGGTTCCATTTCCGCAAAATCGGAGCCGCAGAAGCGGCTTAGGCATCGCAGAAGCGGAGCCGCAGAAGCGGCCCAGCTATCGCAGATGCGACCATATCCCTTTTAATGAAAACAGTAGAAGCGGTTGGTTTTCCGCTTAAGCGGTCCCTTATCCGCAGAAGCGATCCCTTGTCCACAGAAGCGGAAATGACTGTTCAGAAATAACAATTTCAAGGGTTTAATTTCATAAGTTTGAAAATCGATTGAGAGCGCGGGAGAAGGCGATTTTTAGTGGGTTCTGAAGAGAAAATCATTGGGTAACATTTCTTTGATCCCTTTTAATTATATTTCATCATTATATAGCTAAATACATCATTAAAATTCGAATTTAGGATAAAAAATTGGTTAATTTGGGGTAAAATTTCATAGACCAAACTATTGGGTTTTGAGGGGTCATTTGACCTCCTATTTGGGAGATTTGTATATGGTTAGACTCGTGAGAGTACGAGGGTTCTGAAAATATAAAAATTATTCGATTCTGAGACGTTGGCTGGAGGGGCATTTTGGTCATTTTACCTATTTTCGCGCCCTAGCTTTAATTTTAATAGTGCAATCAGTTTTTATAGATTTGGGACATTTGGAGTCGGATACTCATGGCAAAGGCGTAGTTTCTAGTGATATTGAGCCGGTTCGAGGTAAGTGGATTGTCTAACCTTGTATGGGGGACCTTTCCCCTTAGGATTTTACTTGATATTTGAGTGCCTTGTGCGTGAGGTGACGAGCGCGTACTTGAGCCAATTGATGAAAACCCGGTTTTTGCTTAAATTATGAAAACTTAGTTCTTATCCTTATTTGCCTTGTTCTATTTGGATTTATGACTTATGTTAGATTAGGAAAAGCATGTTTAGATGATTTGATTGCCTACTTGCTTAAATTATTTGACTGCTCTACGTGAATCATGCTAGGTTAGTTCTATCCGTGTTTGTTTTTCGTACGTTATTCCTTGGCTTGTTTCTGGCTGTTATTGCGCATTTACATTGGGACTACGGATGTGGGATTCCGGTAGCTCCCCCCTTGTTTGTTTACTTTGGGACTACAGGTTCAATTCTCGGGAGATCCCCCTGCACGTTATTTTGGGACTACGGGACGGTATCCCGGGAGATCCCCTTGCACATTGATGATTGGACTATGGGACAGTGTCCTGGGAGATCCTTTGGTATTGGTACGTGAGTTGGACTACGGGAAGGTATTCCGGGAGATCCACTGGACAGTTGAGGAAAGGGCTACAGAACGGTATCCTGGGAGACCCTCGTTGGTATCTTGATATTGAGTTGTGTTTACTTTGTGTTCTTACCCTATCCTTGCAGTTATTATTGCTTCGTTGATTTGCCTTATTACCCTGCCGCATTTATTATTTTTGTCAGATTTCCACAATATTAATTATTGCTATTGTTATACTTTAGCCTCAGTAGGACCCTGACCTCTCCTCGCCACTACCCAACCGAGGTTAGGCTTGGCACTTACTGAGTACCGATATGGTGTACTCATGGCCTTCATGCGCATGTTTTTCATGTGCAGATCATCCAGGTACCTCTACTCAGGTGCACTATCAGTGAGGCATGAGGATTTCGGAGACTTCGAGGTAGATCTGCTGCGTCCACAGAGCGACGAGTCTCCCTCTTACTCTACCATTAGTACTTATTTTTCTTTCTTCTGGTTGTTAGATATTCTGGTGTTTGGAGCCTTTACTATAAATTTCTATAGCCTATGTTTCCCATGAGTTTCCGATTCTTTGGGAATTGTATTAGACTAGTGTTATTGAGTTGTACATGCCGAGTGGCATTCAGTACAGTTTCTTTTAGTTATTTAATTTGGTTTCCTCTGTTTTTCCGCAATTATTATATTTTCCGCAATTTTTGGCTTACCTGGTCGTGGGGACTAGGTGCCATCACGACATGTTCACGATTGGTAAACTAGGGTCGTGACATGTTTGTATCAGAGCTCTAGGTTCATAGGAGTCACGGAACACATGCCGGTTTATTAGAGTCTTGCTGAGCGGTACAGAGATGTCTGTATTTATCTACGAGAGGCTATGTAACTGTTTAGGAAAAATCTTCATTTCTTTTGAATTCCTTGTCGTGCGATATTTTGACATCAATTCTAAACTTCTATTTTCTATTCTCTCACAGACGGTGAGGACACGTTCTACTCGAGAGGACCAGGCACCCGCGCCCCCTACTGTCGCCGCTAGAGGCTGGGGCCGGGGTAGAGGTCGAGGACGTGCGCGTCATGCAACCACAGCACCTGCGTGAGCCGCCGCCTAGGTACCACCAGTAGATTTGGCCGGAGCCCAAGCACCTGGCACACCTACCACTGCTACTACTACTCCAACGCTCCAGGAGACTCTGGCTCAGTTCATGAGCATGTACACTACCTTGGCTCAGGCCGGGTTACTTACACTTAATGCTGCCACATCCCAGGCCGGGGAAGGAGCACAAAATCCAGCCGTTCGCACTCCCGAGCAGCGAGTGCAGGTTGAGCAGGCTCCGAAGAGTATTCTTGCACCGCCTGCAGCACTAGTACAGCCCGAGGAGGGGTCAGCTGCTTCAGAGGACGAGCAGTGTAGACTAGAGAGGTTCAAAAAATATGATCCCTCAGTGTTCAGTGGCCTAACATCAAATGACACCTTGGGATTTTTGGAGGAGTGTCATCATATCCTTCACACTATGGGCATAGTGGAGTCTAGCGGGGTCTCTTTCACCGCCTTTTAGCTTCGGGGTGCCGCCTATGATTGGTGGCGTACTTATGAGTTGGACAGTCCAATCGAGGCTGCCTCACTGACTTGGACCCAGTTCTCCGACATGTTTGTGAGAGAGTTTGTTCTCCAGAGCCTCAGGGATTCATGACGCGTGGAGTTTGAGCAGTTGCGCCAGGGTGCTATGACAGTTTCAGAGTATGCCATCCGTTATACCAGGTTGGCCAAGCATGCACATGCTTTGGTTGCCACGGTTCGGGAGAGAGTCTGCAGGTTCATCGAGGGCCTTATTCCGCTCATCATGTCCAGCATGGCTCGAGAGTTGGAGATGGATATTCCTTACCAGCAGGTAGTGAGCATTGCTAGGAAAATTGAGGGTATGCTCGCCAGGGAGCGAGGGGAGAGGGAGGCCAAGAGGTCACGAGAGTCGGGTCACTACTCTGGTGCCCGTACCCCATCAGCAGGTCATTATGGTAGAGGTTATTCTGGTCGCCCTGTACATTCAGCTTTGCCAGCAGCCGACAGTACTCCAGCTCCGACTGCACCTAAGGAGCCTTATTATGCGCCTCTAGTTTGTAGCGCACCTCCTGCGCGGGGTACTTCCAGAAGTCAGTCCAGCAGGCCTAGCCCCAGCCAGTCACAACCACTGCGTCCTCCTAGAGCTTGTTTCGAGTGTGGCGATACATGTCATATGGTTAGGGTCTGCCCCGGACTTGGTAGGGGTGCATCTTCACAGACTCCTTAGCCACATCGGGGTCCTCAGGCTATGATTACAGCTCCAGCTGCTGCCCCACCTGCCCAGCCAGCCAAGGGCGGAGGCCGGGGAGATAGAGGTCGCCCTTGCGAGAGGGGTCGGGCCAGATATTATTGTATTCCTGCTCGCATTGTGGCAGTTGCCTCTGATTCCTTCATCACAGGTATTATTCTGGTTTGTCACAGAGAGGCATCGATTCTATTCGATCCAGGCTCTACTTATTCGTATGTGTATTCTTATTTTGCTTCGCATTTGGGTGTGCCTCAGGATTCTTTAAGTGACCCCGCTTATGTTTCTACTCCTGTGGGAGATTCTCTTATTGTGGACCGCGTTTACCGATCATGTTTGGTTACTATTCATGGTTTTGAGACCAGGGCGGATCTATTATTACTCGGTATGGTTAAATTTGATATTATTCTGGGCATGGACTGGTTGTCACCCCATCATGCCATTCTTGACTGTCACGCCAAGACCGTGACACTGGCTATGTCAGGTGTTCCACGTATTGAGTGGAGTGGTACTTTAGATCATACTCCCAGTAGAGTTATCTCTTTCCTTAAAGCTCAGCACATGGTTGAGAAGGGTTATGCCGCGTATTTAGTCTATGTGAGAGATGTTAGTGTGGATACACCTTCTGTTGTTTTAGTCTATCCCGATGTGTTTCCATCTGACCTTCTAGGCATGCCGCCCGATAGAGACATTGATTTTGGCATTGATCTATTGCCGGGCACTCAACTCATTTCCATTTCTTCGTATCGCATGGCTCCTCCTGAGTTGAAGGAGTTGAAGGATCAATTGTAGGAATTGCTGAGTAAGGGTTTTATTCTGCCCAGTGTTTCGCCGTGGGGTGCTCCAGTCTTGTTTGTGAAGAAGAAGGATAGTTCTATGCATATGTGCATTGATTATCGCCAGTTGAACAAAGTTACAGTAAAGAATCGTTATCCTTTACCTCGTATTGATGATCTATTCGACGAGCTTCAGGGCGCACAGGTGTTTTCCAAGATTGATTTGTGCTCAGGTTACCATCAGTTGATGATTCGGGAGCCAGATATCCCGAAGATTGCCTTCAGGACTTGGTATGGTCATTACAAGTTCCTCGTTATGTCATTTGGGCTGACCAATGCCCCTTCAGCTTTTATGCATTTGATGCACAGTGTATTAAGGCCATATCTTGAATCATTCGTTATAATTTTTATTGATGAAATTATGGTATATTCCCGGAGTCGGGAAGATCATGAGAAGCACCTGAGGACAGTGCTTCAGACCCTGAGAAAGAAGAAATTATAAGCAAAGTTCTCAAAATGTGAGTTCTGGTTGAGTTCCGTGGCGTTCCTAGGCCACGTGGTATCGAGTGAGGGCATTCGGGTGGATCCGAGGAAGGTGGAGGCCGTGCAGAGTTGGCCCAAGACCTCCTCAGCTACAGAGATCCACAGCTTGATTGGCTTGGCGGGCTATTATCGTCACTTTGTGGAGGGGTTTTCATCGATTGCGGCCCCTATGACTAGATTGACCCAAAAGGGTGCCCCATTTCAGTGGACAAAGGAGTGTGAGGCGAGCTTCCGAAAGCTCAAGACAGCTTTAACTACATCCCCAATCTTGATGTTGCCTACTAGTTTGGGGTCTTATACTGTCTATTGTGATGCCTCAATAGTTGGCCTTGGAGCGGTATTGATGCATGACGGTAGGGTGATTGCCTACGCGTCCAGACAGTTGAAGGTACATGAAACGAATTACCCTGTCCACGATCTTGAGTTAGCTGCTATTGTTCATGCCTTGAAGATCTGGCGGCATTATTTGTACGGGGTGCCTTATGAGATCTATACTGACCATCAGAGTTTGCAACACTTGCTTAAGCAGAAGGACCTGAATATGCATCAGAGGAGATGGTTAGAGTTGTTAAAGGATTATGATATTACTGTTCTTTATCACCCGGGCAAGGCCAATGTGGTAGCCGATGCCTTGAGTCGCTCGGCGGAGAGTTTGGGGAGTTTGGCATATTTACCAGCCTCAGAGAGACCTATGGCGATGGATGTTCAGGCCTTAGCCAGCCAGTTCGTGAGATTGGACCTTTCGGAGCCCAGTTGGGTTCTAGCCTGTGTAGTTTCTTGGTCTTCCCTATTTGATCGTATCAGGGAGCGGTAATATGATGACCCTCATTTGCTTGTCCTTCAGGACAGGGTCCAACGTGGGGATCCCACAGATGTGACCATCGGGGATGATGGGGTATTGAGGATGCAGGGCCGGATTTGTGTGCCCTAATGTTGATGGTCTTCGAGAGTTGATTCTAGCAGAGGCCCATAGTTCGCGGTATTCCATCCATCCGGATGCCGCAAAGATGTATTAGGACTTGAGGCAGCACTATTGGTGGAGGCGGATGAAGAAGGATATAGTTGACTACGTTTCTAGATGCCTCAATTGCTAGCAGGTGAAGTATGAGCACCAGCGTCCGGGTGGGTTGCTTCGGCAGATTGAGATCCTAGAGTGGAAATGGGAGCATATCACCATGGACTTTGTATCTGGACTCCCACAGACCGTGAGGAAGTTTGATTCTATTTGGGTCATTGTTGATCGGCTGACCAAGTCCGCTCATTTCATTCCTGTGTGTACCACTTATTCATCAGAGCGGTTGGCGGAGATTTATATCAGGGAGATCGTCCGTTTTCATGGTATTCCAGTTTCTATCATCTCAGACAGAGGTACTCAGTTTACATCGTGGTTCTGGAGAGCCGTGCAGCAGGAGTTAGGCACTCGGGTGGAGTTGAGCACGGAATTTCACCCCTATACGGACGGACAGTCCGAGCACACTATTCAGATTTTGGAGGATATGCTCCGTGCGTGCGTGATTGAGTTTTGAGAGTCATGGGATCATTTCCTACCATTGGCGGAGTTTGCTTATAATAACAGTTATCGGTACAGCATTCAGATGGTGCCGTATGAGACTTTATATGGTAGGAGGTGTAGATCTCCGGTGGGTTGGTTTGAGCCGGGTGAGGCCCGGCTATTGGGCACAGATATGGTCCGGGATGCAATGGAGAAGGTTAAGGTGATTCAGTATAGACTCCGTGCGGCCCAGTCTAGATAGAAGAGTTACGCGGACAAGAAGGTTTGTGATGTTGCATATATGGTTGGTGAGCTGGTCCTGCTTCGGGTCTCACCTATGAAGGGCGTCATGAGGGTTGGAAAGAAAGGGAAGCTGAGTCCGAGGCTTATTGGCCCTTTTGAGATATTGAGGCGAGTTGGGGAGGTTGCTTATGAGCTTGCCTTACCTCCCAGCCTAGCCGGAGTTCATCCAGTATTTCATGTCTCGATGCTCTGAAGATATCACGGTGATCCGTCGCACGTGTTGGATTTCAGTTCAGTCCAGTTGGACAAGGATCTATCCTATGTTGAGGAGCCAGTGGCCATTTTGGATAGGCAGATCATAAAGTTGAGGTCAAAGAACATTGCTTCAGTGAAGGTCTAGTGGCGGGGTCAGCCGGCCGAGGAGGCGACTTCGGAGACCGAGTAGGATATGCTTAACCAGTACCCTTATCTTTTTACTACCTCAGGTACGTTCTTTATGCTCATTCGAGGACGAATGAATGTTTAAGTGTAGGAGGATGTAACGACCCGTTCGGTCGTTTTTTGAATTTACGCCCCGATCCACCATTAACTGCTTTCCCTAAGTTCATTTATGCTATTTAGTTTGCCGGGATGTTCGGTGTTAGGATTCAGAGTGTTTTGGGACATTTAGTCCCTAAATGAGAGCTTAAGAGTTAAAAAATGGTCAGTATTCGGAACAGTGTGAAGACGACCTCTAAATGGAAATTTGATGGTTCTGTTAGCTCCGTTAGGTGATTTCGGGGTTGGGGGCATGTTCGGAATGGATTTTGGAGGTTCGTAGCTCATTTAAGCTTGAAATGCCGAAGTTTGAGTTTTTGAAGTTTCCGGTCCGATAGTGAGTTTTTGATCCGCGGGTCGGATTGGAATTCCAGAAGTTGCAGTAGCTCCGTCATGTCATTTGGGATGTGTGTGCAAAATTTCAGGTCATTCGGGCGTGTTTTAGTAAAACATAGCATATAGCCCAACCATGGAGCCGGTGTCACGAATATGAGCCTCTACAAAACAGAGTGATATCCTACTACATAGTCTTTCTAAAAGTCTGAAAGTGCGGAAATAAAAGACAAGGATAGAGGGAAGAGTCAACGGCTGCGAACGCCATGCAGCTACCTCAACATTCCCGGAAGCAAATCTGCTGATCACTGAAAGTCTACTCAGCCTGAGAAGAAGAACCTGGATCTGCACGCAAGGTGCAGGAAGTTAAGTGAGTACTCCGACCCAGTGAGTAATAAACATAACTAAAGTCTGAAAGTAAGAAAACGCAGAAAATGCACAAAGTACTCTATATCTAGCAGTACATAACCAAACAGTGGAGACAATATGTATCAAGTAATACAACTAAGAACAATGCATGAAAGAATGTAACACATATAACGGTACACTCTAGTACCCGCTGTGGCATGCAGCCCGCTCCACATATTTAACGTTGACGACGCTCATTGGGAGTGTATACAGACTCCGGAGGGGCTCCTACAGCCCAAGCGCAATATCTGCCATGTCTTGGCATCAAACAGGCTCACGGCCTCAATATCAATATGTCATCGCTGCGGCGCGCAGCCCGATCCATAATAAGGAAATCATCCTCACAGTCGGGTCCTCGACCCCTCTCAGTCAAATAAATGCATAGCCAATCGGGCATGTCTTACTATCGGGATCTCAGCCCTCTTATCCTTTTTCATTAATATTCATGATTAAAAATACAGTTCTTTTATTATTTCAACAATAGAAGCATGACTGAGAGTATGTGATATTCACACAAGTGAGGTAACACACATAAGATCCCCTAAGGATTCTACAGGTCGGCACAAGGACCCAAACACGACAATAAGCCCAATCCACACTGATAAAGTATGCGTCTCAATCTCCCATATAGAAGAAATCATACTCGGGATGGACCAAGTCTCAATCCCCAACAGTAACTGACCCCGCACTCACCGTAGAATGCGTGTCATGCCTCAATATAGCGTCACGATGTGAAGGTCCGGGGTTTCAAACCCTCATAACAGCAGTTAAATCAATTACTCACCTCAAACCAGCTAAAGAACTAGTCCGCCAAGCCTTTTCCTCTAGAATCAACCTCCTCGCGCGCCAAATCTGGCCAAAACCATAAGGAATACGTTATATTAAGCTAATGGAACATAACCCAATTGAAAGAACTCGAAAAAACCAAAAAATACGAAGTTGGCAAAACCCGAGCCCCGGGCCCACTTCTCGAAAAATTACAAAATTCACATCACCGGATTCCTCATCTCACCACAAGTCCGTACATACCAAATACACAAGAATCGGAGTCCATTTGACCCCTCAAATCGTCAATTTAAACTCTCTTAGGTTTCAAGCCCTAACCTCCATTTTTACCCTTTAATTCTTTGAAATTCAGTGTTTAATCCATGGTTTTACACTATAAAAACATCATCCGAGTCAAATGATTCATACCTGATGAAGTCCCTTTGATTTCTCTCAAAAATCGCCCAAGCGTCGCTTAAGTCGAAGTCCCAAAATGTTTTCTTTCTTTTCCCAATTCGTGAACACTGTTCACTATATCTCCAGATCGTTTTCCGCTTATGCGGTCCCGCACACGCGACCAAAACGACTGCTTATGCGGTCTCACTTAAAAACCCTAGGAACGCTTCTGCGGTCTTAAACCGCTTATGCGGTTGCCGCTCCTGCGATCAAGATGACCGCTTATGTGGTCTCCACAATACTCTCATGACCGCTTCTGCGGTCGGATAC
The DNA here is from genome assembly GCA_026770625.1 of Nicotiana glauca. NCBI lineage: Eukaryota > Viridiplantae > Streptophyta > Magnoliopsida > Solanales > Solanaceae > Nicotiana > Nicotiana glauca. Next base: position 57,391 of record MU729087.1, read on the forward strand.
CGCACCTGCGGTGCCCGCTTTTGCGGAAAGGCTTCCGCTCATGCGGAATATGCCAGGCCCCCTCCAGGACCGCTTATGCGACCCCACAGCTGCATCTGCGGAATCGCTTCTGCGGCTCCTTTTCCGCAGATGCGGAAATACCAAAAGCCAAAAAGATCAGACCTGCTGTAAGCGTCCAAAATTCCCGTTTAACCATCTGAAATCACCCAGAGGCCTCCGGGACCTCAACCAAAAGCACCAACACATCCTAAAACCTTATTCAAACTTTTTCTATCCTTAAAAAACATCTAATAATGCTAAAACCATTAAATCACATCGAATTCAAGCCTAAATTTCTTCAAAACTTTCGCAATACGCATTCAATCAAAAACCCGACCAAACAACGTCCGAATGACCTGAAAATTTACAGACATATCAAAAATTACCTAACAAAACTACTGCAACTCTCGGAATCCCATTCCGACCATCGGATCAAAATTCCACCTATCAACCGGAATTCGCCAAAATTCAAACTTCGCCAATTCAAGCCTAATTCTACACTGGGCCTCCAAATTCAATTCCGATCGCACTCCTAAGTCACAAATCATCCCCCGAAGCTAACCGAACCACCAGAATTCACATCTGAGCCCCCTAACCACATAGTCAACTTCCAGTTGACTTTTGTAGAATAAACTCTCTTCTAAGAGGCTAAGTGCCTCATTTCCAACTAAAACCAACTCAATTACACCCGATCAACTCAAATACCGATATTGAACATAAAAAAACACAATATGGGGGAAACAGGGCGGTAACTCAGGTGATGACGGGTCGGGTCTTCACATCCTCCCCAACTAAAACAAACGCTTGTCCTCGAGCGGGTCAAGAAACATACCTGGAGTCTCAAACAAATGAGGATATCTGCTCCGCATCTCCCGCTCGGTCTCCCAAGTAGCCTCCTCCACGTGCCGACCTCTCCACTTCACCTTCACCGAAGCTATATCCTTCGACCTCAACCTCCGAACCTGACGACCAAAAATAGCCAATAGCTCCACATCATAGGTCAAATCATCATCCAACTGCACTGTACTGAAGTCCAACACATGAGATGGGTCCCCAACACACTTCCGGAGCATAGACACATGAAATACCGGGTGAACTCTCGACAGGATGGGTAGCAAAGCAAGCATATAGGCCACCTCCCCAATCCTCCTATGTACCTCAAAAGGTCCAATGAACCTCGAACTCAGCTTCCCTTTCTTCCCGAACCGCATGACGCCCTTCATAGGCGAAACCTTCAGCAAGAGCTTCTCGCCCACCATATAAGATACATCTCGGACCCCCCGGTCCGCATAACTCTTCTGACGCGACTGAGCTGTACGAAGTCTCTCTTGAATCACTTTCACCTTATCTAAGGCATCCTGGACCAACTCTGTCCCCAACAACCTAGCCTTGCCGGGCTCAAACTAACCTACCGGAGATCTACACCGTCTCCCATATAAGGCCTCATATGGCGCCATCTAAATGCTAGATTGATAGCTGTTACTATAAGCAAACTCTGCAAGAGGCAAGAAATCAGCCCAAGAACCTCCAAAGTCAATAACACAGGCACGCAACATGTCCTCCAATATCTGGATGGTACGCTCGGACTGCCCGTCCGTCTGAGGATGAAACGCTGTGCTCAGCTCTACCTATGTACCCAACTCTCGCTGAAAAGTCCTCCAAAACTGAGAAGTGAACTGAGTACCCATGTCTGATATAATGGAAACTGGGACCCCATGCAACCGTAAAATCTACCGGATGAAAATTTCTGCTAACCGCTCCGAAGAATAGGTAGTACACACCGGAATGAAGTGCGCGGACTTGGTTAGCCGATCCACAATCACCCAAACCGAATCAAACTTCCTCACTGTCCGAGGGATACCACTCACAAAGTCCATAGTAATCCTTTCCCATTTCCACTTAGGAATATCCATACGCTGAAGTACACCACCAGGTCTNTGAGCTATGGGCCTCCTCTAATATCAACTCCCGAAGCCCATCTACATTGGGCACGCAAATCCGGCCCTGCATCCTCAACACACCATCACTATCAATGGTCACATCCCTGGCATCATCATGCTGAACTTTGTCCTTAAGGACAAGCAAATGTGGATCATCATACTGGCGCTCTTTAATGCGGTCATACAAGGAAGACCGAGATACCACACAAGCCAACACCCGACTAGGCTCCGAAATATCTAGCCTCACCATCTGTTTGGCCAAAACCTGAACATCAACCGCAAAGGGACTCTCCCCAACTGGAATGTACGCCAAGCTATCCATACTCACCGCCTTTCAGCTCAAAGCATCAGCCAACACATTGGCCTTCCCCGGGTGATACAAAATGGTAATGTCATAATCCTTGAGCAACTCAAGCCACATGCGCTGCCTCAAATTTAGATCCTTCTGTTTGAACAAGTGCTGAAGGCTGCGATGATCGGTATACACCTCACAAGATACGCCATATAGGTAGTACCTCCAAATCTTCAAAGTATGAACTATGGCAGCCAACTCCAAATCATGAACGGGGTAGTTCTTCTCATGAGGCTTCAACTGACGAGAAGCATAAGCAATAACTCTACCCTCCTGCATCAACACACATCCAATCCCAACTGGGTATATAATCGGTCGAACCACGCCACTCGACTCTCGGAACACCTGGCATAGCCAACGTGACTGTCTTTGCATGACAGTCCAAAATAGAATGACACAGAGATAATCAGTCCATGCCCAGAATAACATCGAAGTCTACCATGCTCAAAAGCAACAAATCAACCCGGGTCTCCAGACCCCCAATAGTAACAAGACAGACCCGATACACATGGTCCACAATAATAGTATCACCCACCGGGGTAGATACATGCATAGGTAAGGTAAGACACCCTCGGGTCATACCCAGATGATGGGCAAAATATGAAGACACATAAGAGTATGTAGATCCGGGATCAAATAAAACAGAAGCATCGTTGTGGCATACTGAGATAATACCTGTAATAACTGCATCAGATGCAATGACGTCTCTCCTATCTGGAAGCGCATAGAACCGAGCCTGACCACCCTTAGGTCGATCTCCACCCCTAGGGCGGCCTCTAGCTGCCTGACCCCCACCTCTACCTGACTGGGATGGTACTGAAGTAGTAGTAGGGCGGCCCCTAGCTGCCCCCTCCAGGACCGTTTATGCGACCCCATAGCCACATCTGCTGAACCGCTCCAGCGGCTCCTTTTCCGTAGATGCGGAAATACCAGAAGCCAAAAAGATCATACCTGTTGTAAGCTTCCAAAATTCCCGTTTAACCATTCGAAATCACCCCGAGGCCCCCCGAGACCTCAACCAAAAGAACCAACACATCCTAAACCTTATTCAAACTTATTCCAATCCTCAAAACACGTCTAACAACGCTAAAACCATTAAATCACATCGAATTCAAGCCTAAGTTTCTTTAAAACTTCCCCAATACGCATTCAATAAAAAACCCGACCAAACAACGTCCGAATGACCTGAAAATTTACAGACATATCCAAAATCACCTAACGAAGCTACTGCAACTCTCAGAATTCCATTCCCACCTATCAACCGGAATTCGCCAAAATTAAAACTTTGCCAATTCGAGCCTAATTCTACACCGGGCCTCCAAATTCAATTCCGATCGCACTCCTAAGTCATAAATCATCCCCCGAAGCTAACCGAACCACCAAAATTCACATCCGAGCACCCTAACCACATAGTCAACTTCCGGTTGACTTTTCTAAAATAAACTCTCTTTTAAGAGGCTAAGAGCCTCATTTCCAACTAAAACCAACTCAATTCCACCCGATCAACTCAAATACCGATATTGAACATAAAGCAACACAATATGGGGGAAACGGGGCGGTAACTCACGTGACGATGGGCCGGGTCGTTATAGGTACAAGTTTGCATAAGGTATTAGGTGGTATTTGTGCTTTTGGTTAAGGTCCCGGGGGCCTCGAGATGATTTTTGGTGGTTAACGGAGGAATTTTTGAAGTTATTGCAGCTGCTGAATGTCTCTCTTATGCTATTTCCGCATTTGTAGCTTGGGAACCGCAGATGCGGTGCCGCAGAAGTGGCTTGTGCCCCCTTCCTCAGAAGCCGCAGAAACGATGCCATTTCCGCAAAAGCGGAGCCACAGAAGCGGCTTAGGCATTGCAGAAGCAGAGTCGCAGAAGCGGCCCAGCTATCGCAGATGTGACCCTATCCCTTTTAATGAAAACCGCAGAAGGAGTTGGTTTTCCGCTTAAGCTGGACCGCAGAAGTAGTCCCTTGTCTGCAGAAGCGGAAATGACTATTGAGAAATAACAATTTCGAGGGTTTAGTTTCATAAGTTTGAAAATCGATTGAGAGCTCGAGAGAAGGCGATTTTTAGTGGGTTTTGAAGAGAAAATTATTGGGTAACGTTTCTTTGATCCGTTTTCATTATATTTCATCATTATATAGCTAAATACATCATTGGAATTCGAATTTAGGATCACAAATTGGTTAATTTGGGGTAAAACTTCATAGACCAAACTATTGGGTTTTGAGGGGGCATTTGACCTCTGATTTGGGAGATTTGTATATGGTTAGACTCGTGAGAGTACGAGGGTTCTGAAAATGTAAAAATTATTTGATATCGAGACGTTCGTTGAAGGGGCATTTTGGTCATTTTACCTATTTTCGTGCCCTAGCCTTTATTTTAATAGTGGAATCAGTTGTTTGCAATATTATTTATGATATATAATTGAATTGAATAGATTTGGACCACTTGGAGTCGGATACTCGTGGCAAAGGCGTGGTTTCTAGTGATATTGAGCCGGTTCGAGGTAAGTGGCTTGTCTAACTTTGTGTGGGGGACCTTTTCCCTTAGGATTTTACTTGATATTTGAGTGCCTTGTGCGTGAGGTGACGAGCCCATACTTGAGCAAATTGATGAAAACCCGATTTTTGCTTAAATTATGAAAACTTAGTTCTTATCCTTATTTGCCTTGTTCTATTTGAAGTTATAACTTATGTTAGATTAGGAAAAGCATGTTTAGCTGATTTGACTTCCTACTTGCTTAAATTATTTTACTGCTCTACGTGAAGTATGATAGGCTAGTTTTATACGTGTTTGTTTTTCATACGTTATTCCTTGGTTTGTTTCTGGTTGTGATTGCACATTTACTTTGGGACTACGGGTTCAATTCCTGGGAGACCCCCTACACTTTATTTTGGGACAACGGGACGGTATCCCGGGAGATCCCCCTGCACATTGATGATTGGACTATGGGACGGTATCCCGGGAGATCCTTTGGTATTGGTACGTGAGTTGGACTACGGGACGGTATCCCGGGAGATCCACTGGACAGTTGAGGAAAGGGTTACAGGACAGTATCCTGGGAGACCCTTGTTGGTATCTTGATATTGAGTTGTGTTTACTCTGTGTTCTTACCCTATCCTTGTAGTTATTATTGCTTCGTTGATTTGCCTTATTACACTGCTGCATTTATTATGTTTGTCAGATTTTCACGCTGTTAATTATTACTATTGTTATATTTTAGCCTCATTAGGGCCCTGATCTCTCCTCGCCACTAACCAACCGAGGTTAGGCTTGGCACTTACTGAGTACCGCTGTGGTGTACTCATGCCCTTCCTGAACATATTTTTCATGTGCAGATCATCCAGGTACCTCTACTTAGGTGCACTATCAGTGAGGCAGGAGGATTTCGGAGACTTCGAGGTAGATCTGCTGCGTCTGCAGACCGACGAGTCTCCCTCTTAATCTACCATTAGTACTTATTTTTCTTTCTTCTGGTTGTTAGATATTCTTGTGTTTGGAGCCTTTACTATACATTTCTATAGCCTGTATTGCCCGTGAGTTTCCGGGTCTTTGGGAATTGTATTAGACTTGTATTATTGAGTTGTACATGCCGAGTGACATTCAGTATAGTTTCTTTTAGTTATTTAATTTGGTTTCCTCTGTTTTCCTGCAATTATTATATTTTTCGCAATTTTAGGCTTACCTGGTCGTGGGGACTAGGCGCCATCACGACATGTTCACGATTGGTGAACTAGGGTCGTGACACCAGGCCTTAAAATCGATATATTCCCCGGGCCATGAAAAGTTCTCTTGCCTTCGGGGGCAAAAGGTTAGGAAAGAAGCCGCAAACCAAGCCCCCAAAAAACACCACCGGCTATTGTATTTGATAGCCTTTAGCAACGAGTGCATATGTATGTAGCCAACTTTTATTACTTTGTTTGTGTTTCACGTTTTTGTTTAATTTCTGTTTTGTTGGATCATGTGATTCATTATACTGATATTTCAGGCATAGATTGCAGTAGAGATTAGCAAATAGACGAAAAATCAAAAGGGCATGCAACTAACTTTGAACGTAGAAGTCGTCGAAATATATTTCAATAAGCTATGAGAAGGTATCATTGTGAACTTTTTGATTCTGCAACTAATTCTTCTATTTAAATGGGAGTCTACTAATATCTAATTAAAACCATACAAAAACTAAGAGATACATTTTTTTTTTAAATGAGATTAGAACTAATGAAACTGGAGTTTATTAGTCTATAAGATTCTTCAACAAATGTTGAGGTTATGCTAATTTCTTTCCATTTAACTAAATTTACAAAATATTTATCATGATGCAATTTCTTATTTTTATCCGGGGATAATAAATAATTATCCCATTGTCACGATCCAATTTTCTTTATTGGTCGTGATGGCGCTCAACGACACCGATAAGCAAGCCAACAGTGAACTGGCCATGTATTATTTCTTTTAACATTTTTGAAATGGTTAATTTCTTATTATTTAATAAGTAAGAGGTGAGAAATTTAATAAATTAAAGTGTAAACAGTTGTAAGGCAAGTGTGGTGAATAAATACTCAAAAATCTTCAAATGTCTACTAGCATAACTCCAAGACCTAGCGGCACAAGTGTATGCTCTACTAGTAGAATATGCAAAACTTTAACTACTGTCTGAAGTAAAGTAGACAGAAAATAGATGCAAAAGAGAGACTCTAGGTGCTGCAGAACGACTCAAGAAGCAGCTAATCACTAGGCCTCGGGGTATCGCGGATGCGTGCCGGTATGACTGCCAGATACACGTGCCTCATATCCTGCACGATTTGTGCAGAAATATAGCGTGAGTACATAAATAATATGTACCAGTAAGTATCTAGTCTAACCTCGAAAAAAGTAGTGACGAGGGGTCGACTTCGTCAATTACTTTGGGCTAACAATAAATTACAGAAATTCTAAATAAGAATGGGTTATGTGGGAAATAATGATAACTTAATATAAAGCAGTGAATAAATAATTCATTCACTAATATTAAATCCCAGGTCAATTTCTGTCATTAATATTATAACCTCTCAAGCCATAAAATAATATAAGTATAATTAGGCCACGAGTATGGATGTCCAACGGGACGGGCCGTCCCGTCCCGTCCCGTCCCGTCCAACTTCAAGTTAAATGGGATGAGCCAATGTTAAACGGGATACGGGATGGGACGGGACGGCCATTTCATCCCGTTTGCCCCGTCCCTTCATCCCATCCCATCCCGTCCCGTCCCGTCCCGCTTCCCACCAAAAATTTAAAAAAAATTAAAAAAAATAGTCGTTGGCCAACGGTTTAAATGGCAAAAATAGCCGTTGTGAACGGTCCAAACAGACCTTACACCCCCAAAAACACCCGCCCCCCTACCCCCCAAACTTTTAATATAACCCATAAGTTTATTAAATTATACTTTGGCCCTATTTTTACTATAAATATCCCCCATTCTTCTTCTTTTTTCCCACAAAAAGTCAGTCTTCTCTCTCAAATCTCTTACATTCTAGTAACTATATATATTCTATATTATTCTCTCAATTTTGTTACTATCAAGTATCAAGTGCTATCTTTCAAGTTTCACGTATTTGGGAAATTATTTTGGAGCAACTTTCAAGCTTCAAATTAATTTGTCAAGTATTTGGAGCAATATTTGGACAATTTCTTCAAGTTTCCAAAACTTTAATCACGGTGCACTCGTTCCATCTCCTAATTTTAATATATAATTTTTTGCGTATCATTTTAGTGCTTAATTGTTGTGTTTACTTTACGTGTTATATTTTCGTATTTCATTTGTGTGTTAAATTTTTGTGTTAGCTTTTTAAATATATTTTTATTTTTAAATTATGGCACCTAAAAATGTATTTGATATTTTTTTTAAAAGTACTAAAAGTGAAAGTAGTAGTAATCCTAATCCTAACCCTTCTCCTAGACCGAGAACTAGAAAAGATATTGATGAAATGACTCATGTTGATGAAACTTTATTTTCCTAACCCTCCACATTTTATGATGATCATGTCAGAGAACAATTAGATCATGAAACTTTACAAAGACAATTTGGCAATGATATGTTTTTTGAGGACGAAGAAAATGAGGATGAAGAAAATGAGAAAGAAGAATTAGATGAAATACCCACTAGTCCCGCAACACAAGCTCCAACTTAGAGTCAATCTCAGTCTGGAGCTTTACCCCCTCTACCCCCTGTAAAGGGTAAGCCTAAGATTGATCGTCCCAAAATATTACTTGTATGAAATTTTTTAAAACATGATAAAGTCAATCATCGTTCTATTTGTCAAAAATATAAGCACTAATTTGCACACACAATGTAGGACCGGGGGGGGGGGGGGGATGGATTAAGTAGACACGTAAGAAATGTTCACAAATCCTTATGGATACAAGCTAACACAGAAGCCGGAAAAACTATAGATCCTACCATCATTTCTGGCACTCCAAGTGGATCTGGTTCTAATCAAGTTCAACAACAACTTGACCCTGCTTCTGGTCATGTTTTACTCAAATATAACAAAGATAGAGATCATGAGAACTTAGCAAAAATGGTGGTTGTCTGGGCTTACCTTTTACTTTTCCTTCTCATCCTGCCGTTTGTGCATTATATACAAGAAACTTATAACCCTGTTTTTCAAGATTTTCGTAAGACCACGGTTAGAAATGATGTTTTTAAATTTCAAAACGAATATCTTCAGTATATTCGTTGTGTATTTTTTTAACTTAGATTGTAAAGTGTCTATCACATCTGATATAGGTCGTAGTCCTAATGGTCGTGATTATTTAAATGTTACATGTCATTGGGTTGATCATCACTGGAACTTGAAAAAACGTATTATCGGTTATAAATTTGTTGATTCAAAATATACTGGAGCATATATTGCAACTACTGTTCTACAAATACTTGATTTTTATGGACTCGTTAATAAAATTTTAACTATCACCTTAGATAATGCTCTTCTAACACAACTGCAGCAAACAACTTAAAATCTAGACTTTGTCCAATTAATCCAATATTTTTTCATGTTAGATGTGCATGCCATATTTTTAACTTGGTTGTAAAAGATGGTCTTAATTTATTTTCTGATGCTTGTAGTAAAACACAACATGCTTGTGGCTATATTTTTCGTGCTCATAAACAAAGTAGAATTCGTGAATTTGTTCCACAATGTGCTAGTGTTGGCCTTCCATTTAGAAAAGTTCCAAAAGATGTTTGTACTAGGTGGAATTCTACTTATGAAATGCTTGCAATTGCTTATGATTATCGGGTTCCTATCCAAAAGGTATTTAACATGCATAATGCTTACCCTATTGATCAAATTGTTGATTCCGATTGAGATGAGATCAGAGAGCTTACTAAATTTTTAAATTTTTTTATTATGCTACAAAATAATTTTCTGGTATATATTATCCTACTGTTACGCAAATATTATGGTATATTTTTGGAATTTTTGTTGTATTTGGTAAGTATAAAAAAATCGAACTTACTCACCGGCCAGTAAAGAAATAATTTTAAAATTTAAAAGGTATTTTTTCCCTATTCCCGAAGTTTATTTAATTTCTACTATACTTAACCCATCTTTAAAGCTAAGAGGTGCAAAGGGACTTATTCGTAAAATTTATGAGAATTTAGAAATTCAAGAAAATAAACAACCATCTCTCGAAAACTGCGAAGCTAGCATATATTCTTATGCTAGATCAATGTTTGATAAATATAAATCTATGGATACAACTGGTACTGAAACTGCTCCTTCTACTGATAAGTCTAGGGCAGAAGTTTTATGGGAAGGTATGGATGATATAACATGTTTTTATTCCTCTATTGATGATGAACTTGATTCTTACTTTAATCAAGGATTGGAAAATATTAAAGACGAAGAAGGCAATGAACAACTTTTGTCATGGTGGATGGAGTGTGGCAAGGCTTTTCCAACACTTTCAATTATGGCCCGAGATATCCTGGCTATTCAAGCTTCATCAGTAGCATCGAAGAGTGAGTTTAGCGCGGCAAGATTTCAAATTGGAGATTATAGACATTCATTAGCGGAGGGCAGTCTAGAGATTTCCGTATTATTCAGAGGTTGGATTAATTCGGAAATAAGAAATCTTGGTTTTGAAAAATTAACCACTAGGGAAGAAGAAGAATACAATGAGATACTTACCACCGGGAGCGATGACGGCATGGAGCTCATGGAACATCAATCAACATTGTCAATTCCAGTAGAATGTCCGAGAGATATTATTGATTAATTACAAACAAGATATATAGGAGCTTATAAATATTAGTATGGTAATTTGTAATTGGCTACTAAAAGGCCTAGTTCAAACAAAACGCTTCCTAGAAGGTGATCGCGTAGATTAGGTGCTCTTCAAAAGAATTATATTTGTATTTGAGATTTGAAAGTTCTATTAATAAAATAAAAGGCTCTAAGGGTTGAATTATTTTTATGAATTTTCTTAGTTACTTAATAGTTAATACTTTGAAATTATATTAAATAAATTATAACTCTATTATAAAATTATATTTACTAGAATATTTTATTACAAGTCTTTTTTTTAATATTTTATAATTCTTTACTTAGTTTTCTAATTTTGGTTTTAACATAGTAACATTTAAGTTTATTAAATAAATCTATGGAAAATCAAAACCCTCAACAAAATAAAATTCTTCCTATGACGTCTATCCATAATAGACTCTCCACATCACAAATGCTCTTCAACGGGAATATTAATAACTCTCCGACATGCAATATTTGTAGCACTACAAATGAAAATATAATACATATGTTATTTAGGTGTAAGTACTCAAAAACCATCTGGGTTCAAATTGGCTTCAAGCTTCTTCTTCCAGATTCGTCAGATCAATACACCTTGCATAACTGGTTAAAATCCCAAAGCAACTCGAACACCAGGTTCAATGAATATCTCGACTTGTCTGATGTTCTCCCCTTTATCCTCTAACACATTTGGTTTCACAGAAATGAGACGATATTCAACAATAGTAGTAAGCCTCTACTTCTAAAAAACATAGTAAACAAAGCCATGGAATACCAACTCTTGACCATAAACAAAAAAAAACCTATAATTAGAGACGCCATTCTCATTAAATGGAAATGTAGCACCCCGGAAAATTTGAAAGTACTTAAGCGCTATTAAGAAGGTTGATGTGTGCTAATTACATTATTTTATATGCATACGAGGACTACTAGTATCATGAATATTAATTGGATATGATAATAAAGTGTAAGAGGTGCATTTGAAGTGATATAGGCCATAAGGAGAGCCTTGGGGCAGACTAAAGTTCCAAATACGTACGCACAAGATCTAACTTTGGATGAGCATATCTAGATATATATATATATATATATATATATATATATAAGGAGTTATGTGTATTAAAACCATATAAAATTAAAGGTCTTTGAGTCTAGTTTCTAACGCTTTAAACCATTTATCATTTGGACATTCCTACAAGAAGTTTTGATCAAATTTCCAAAAGCTGGCGGAGGAGCTTGTGGATGCGAAGCATCCGGAGCCGTGTCCGAAAAAATGACTGGCAGTGAAGTGCTACCATAACGTCCAAGGCCGCGTACGAAGCCCATAAATCTGGGCCTATAAATACCAAGTCTGGGGAGAGAGTATATTGAGTATTGAGGGTTAGGGTTCTTGAGGTGAAGGGGCAATTTTAAGCTCAAAACAAGTCCAATTGCCCAAGGTAAGTTGTTAATGTTGTTTTGCGTTGATTCTTACTCAATATACATGATTTCTAACATTATTCTAACATCCAAATTCTAGATTTCATCTTCAAATCCTCAAGAACACAAAAATCACCAAAGTTGTGATTTTTCAAGATTGATCTACTAGAGGTCATTTCAATGCTTCAATCTCGTTTATTATGAGTAGTTAGAAGTATTTGAAGTATTTTTTACAAGTTTTATTGGTTGAAATTTTTTATTATAAAACTCTATTTCATGGCATGTATAGTTCTTTTGAGAAAATAAGAGAGAAGTTGAATGGTGAATCTTGGTGATGAAATTGATTGAATACAATGAACCTATGGAATTATTTGTTAGCAAAAGATGGAAGTAATCATCCAAATTGTATATTATGAAAGTTTTGATTATGTAAGAAGATGAATAGTAACTTGGTGCCATTGGAGAATTGATGTAGTATCATTAATAACTTCGAATGGGTATTAAAATATAATGATGGAGTTGAGGGTCTAGCTTGTAAATCTATTTGGCGATTTGAGTTGTTGGAGGTTTGTAGCCAATTGATGAGCCATATATGGATATTGTTTAATATATTAGGTCATATTTTGATGTAATTAGAATATCTAATTGTAGTTATCGACTTGTTGGTGATGTTGAGTTTTTTACCCAACATTGGAGTGATGGAAGAGGACTGAAAGCTTGTTAATGTTAATAAAGCGAAAGCGAGGTAAGTTGATTAAAACTTACTCTTCTTGAGGGAATTTCTCAAAAATTATGTTTCAAGTTAATACTTAAGTTGTTTGCAAATGTACTTTCGTGCTTGTGGGGACAAATAAATACGAATGTTTCCATGTACTAAAATATTATGTGCATATGTAGTGTCATGCTATTTTGTAAAATTTTATTTTAAATCTTATTGGAAAAATTACACTCAAGGTAAATGTTATAAGTTTTTATCAAAACTTACGTATTGACAAGAGTATACATATTTGAGTGCTAAAGATAAGTGTAACGACCCGGTCAGTCGTTCTGACAGTTATAACCTCGTTTCTCCTATTTCTATTTCTTTATATGTTGTTCAGCTGTGTTGAGTTGTATCGAGTTGTTAGGTTTGGGTTCGAAGTAGTTTTGGAGTGAAATGATCACTTGTTCTCTTAGTTAGAAAGCTAAGTTAGAAAAGTCACCGGAAGTTGACTTATGAGTAAACGAATTCGGATTAGGATTTTATGATTCGATTAGCTTCGTTGGGTGATTTTAGGCTTAGGAGTGTGTAAAAAATGTAATTTGGAGGCCCGTGGTAGAATTAGGCTTGAATTGGAAAAATTTGGAAGTTTAGAAGTTCTTAAGCTTGAATTCGAGGTTGATTTGGTATTCTTTTGGGTTTTTCGAACGTTCGACTATGTTCGGGAAGTGATATTGTGACGACCCAAAGGGTCATCACTTATTTTCTTATTCATTCTGTGCTTCTGAGGCCTTGAAAACCTCATTTATGGTCGCCTTGATTTGGGTGCGCAATCCGAGTGCATAACCGGAAAGTTTAAATATGAAATTCTGTGAAAAATGCTAAGTTTTCATATTAAAATTGACTTCGGTCAACATTTTGGGTAAATGGGCCCGGACCCAGACCCGTGATTCGACAGTCTCGGAGGGTCCGTAGGAAAATATGGGGCCTGGGCGTATGCCCTGAATCGAATTCCGAGGTTCCAAGCTCGAGAAATGAATTTTTGAGTAAAATCATTTTCTGAAAATATTTGAGGAAATTGGAAATGAAATATGATTAGAACGTGTTGGTATCTGGCCTGTATTTTGGTTTCGGTGCCCGGTACACGTCTTATATATGGTTTAAGCAGTTTCTGTAAAGTTTGGTTCAAAACGAACGTCGTTTGACGTGTTTCGGACTTAAAATGGAAAGTTTGATGTTTTATGAAATTCGGAAGAAATCATGGATTTTGAGGCTTAATTTGATGTTTATGATGTTATTTTGGCGATTTGATCGTGCGAATAAGTCCGTAGGATATTTTGAGGTTGTGTGCATGCTTGTTTTGGAGCCCCGAGGGCTCGGATGAGTTTTGGATTGGCCACGGGTGCATTTTTAAGCTTTGTAAATTTCTGGTATTTTTCTGAGCAGCAGACTTCGCATTTGCGAAGAAGGTCTCGCAAATGGGAGCTCACAAATGCGAGCCTTGCATTGCAAATGCGAGACTAGGGAGGTGACTGCCTGATCGCAAATGCGACATGTTGGTTCGCAAATGCGAATAGGGGCTGTGAGCACGTGATTTTTGCCCTATATATGAGTTATTCCCATAAAATTCAAACAAAAGATTTTTCTTTATTTTTACAATTTTTGTGAATTTTGTATTCATTGTTTGCATGGTATTTGTGCATGTTAAGTCAAGTAAAAATACAAAATATGCATATGCATTAGGATTTTTAATTTTACAATTTTAGTATTAATTCATTTTTGAAACAAATTATAGAAAAATTAGAAAAATAGCATTTTTAGTGTTGAAAAGTACTACAAAATAGATATTAAATAAATTAGAGAATTTAATTAGCTTAACAATTTAATAAAACATACAAAAAAAAAACTAAAATACAACAAAATACAAAATCAGAAAAATATATAAAAATACAAGAGTGAAAATGAATGTAAAAATACAAAAATTAAAAAAATAAAATAAAACAAAACAAAGGAAAACAAAAGAGGAATCAAAATTTGTTAGTTAATCGGGCTTTCGTTTGGCTGACCCAAATGGCCAATATCGGCCTAAAACCTTCTCATCCGCCCAAGCCCAAGTCCCAAACGCCCGGTCCAGTTCCATTGACATCAAACGACCGCGTTTCATTGTTAATATTCTGGACCGTTGATTTTGTTTTAATCTAACGGTTTAGAGCCAATTAACTAAATATATCAAAAGTAATGCTTCTCCCATTCAGACACCCTTTCTTCAAAAGATTTCATCCCCAAACCCTAAAATTATCCACCCTAATGCCGTTACCATTCGCCGGCGGCGCCGACGCTGTTTGACTTCCAAACGGATACCAAGACAACTCATTCACCTCCTCTTCAAGAAAATCCACCTTGCACCTCTCAAGCCTCATCCAAAAGCTTCAAATCGGTGAAAACCCTAAAAGTTGCCTCTTGCTTCTTTGCCTTTCTCGACCAATAACAGAGTTTGAAGATACCCAAGATCCGGCCGCATAGTTATCATCCTTACCTGTATCCGTCATCACTGCTTCTCCGAAGTTAGACACGCCCAAGGTTAAAATCAGAAAAGAAGGAAATCCCAAGCTTCATCGGGCTTAGAACGAGCACTACAAAAAATATGATTGACACCACTTTGAAGCCAGCCGAGTCTGTTGAATTTTGCCCCATAAGGCGTTCTAGGTAATTTCTTTGCCCGTTTAAAGCCTTCAATTTCTGACCTTTGGCTTATTCTTTCTTGTATGTTTCTTCGTCGTTTTTTTAATGATTCTGCATATCATATTTAGGAATTTGTTTGGTTGGAATATTACACATTGCTTGAGTTTTCATATATACGATTGGTCTTATTTGCTTTATGAAACTTTTCAAATCTCTTGAGTTTTGTTTTGTAGTATGTTTAATTGATGATTCTAGTTGTTTAATGGGTTTCTGTTCATACTAAATGGATTTGGAATTCGATTTAGATTAACTTCAGGTTGTTAGTCGGTTAATTATTCATTAGTATAGTGTTTAAGATAGGTTATTTGGTTATAGCTATGGGGCTCTTAGTCATTAGTTGATTAATTCTAATAATTGGGTAGTTAATGGTTAAATTCAAATGGTTAAATAATTCAGGGGGGTAAAAAGGCAGTAAGGTAGAATCGAATGAGTTACAGGGTTAGTTTTGGGAACATTAAAAGGGTGAATGGTAATAAGTTTAAGGGAGTGAGGGTAGTTTGGGCAGAGGAAAATGGCATAAAGGTAATAAGCCTTATGAAGTAAGGGTAATAAAGATATAGAAAAGGGTAGTCTAGCAAATATTAAAAGGAAGTGAGGGTAGAATAGGAATTTCAAAGGAAAAGGAACATGGTAAAAGCAACTAGAATATTCTAGAATGGGTTTTAATGCAAGTTTTAACAAAATAAGTGTAGTAACTTGTTTAACAAGTCAGAAAAAGGGGACTAATCTGAAAATACTGAAAATTAAATCTCCCTCCATTTTCAATTCTATAAATAAGGCAGTTTCTGCCATAATTCAGAAGTTTTGGGAACCTCAAAAAATTTCCCCAAAATCCTCTTTACAGATCTAATTTTTTTTTTTTATTTCAAATCTTAGAAAGTTCAAAAATCTTCTTCTCGATCTTAGTTTTACACAGAAAAACCAAAAATAATAGAAATCCAATAGAAAAACAAAAAACATATATCACTGTTTCATTGTTGATTGCATTTTGACTTCAAGTTTAATTGATAGTCAAGCCTCTCTTAGCTCATTTTCTGGTGATTTTGAGTAGTTTTGAAGTCTGCTGGTTGATTTCACGTTAAATTTGGTTGCCTTAGTCCGGGTTTGGGTTGTTTCTGTTGGTTGTTGATTCATCTATATGGATTTCTGGTTGGAATTGGTGTTGTGTTGAAGAGCATCTGCTAAATCACATTTGATCTAAACATTTCTGGGCTGACCATTCTATTTCTGGGTTGTTTTAAGTATTAAACTGCTGTTGCTATTCATCTACCCCTGCTGACTCCTATTTCCTCTTGATGTGATTTAAATCCAGGTACATATACACTACTTATACTGATCTGTAGTGTGAATTATTTGAGAGAATCAATGAAGAAGAAGTTCGATTTGTTTTGAGCTTTGATTGGATTTTATTTTTGACCATCTTCTCATGCTTAACTTAATTGTAATTAGAATAATTATTTGGACTATTGAATTTGTATTAACTGGACTGCAAATTGTTATATATCTCAGGTTCATATAAATCTATTTTCTCGAGTTGAGTAGTAGCTGTGACGACCCGACCCGTCGTCTCGTGATTTACCGCCTTGTTTCCCCCTTATTGTATTGGTTTAAGTTTCATTATTGGTATTGGGTGTGTTAGAATTGATTTGGAGTGATTTTATTAAGAAATGAGATACTTAGTCTCTTTTAAGAAGACTTAAATTGAAAAAGTCAACCGGATGTTGACTTATGAGTTAGAGAGATCGGAATTGAATTTCGATGATTCGGTTAGCTCCGGGTGATGATTTAAGGCTTAGGAGCGCAATCGGAAGCAATTTTAGAGGTCCGGTGAAGAAGTTAGCCTATTTTGGCGAAGTTAGTATTTTGGCGAATTCCGGTTAATAGGTGAGATTTTGATCCGAGGGTCGGAATGGAATTGCAAGAGTTGTTGTTGCTTCGTTGGGTGATTTTGGATATGTGTACAAATTTTCAGGTCATTCGGACATCGTTTGGTCGGGTTTTTGATCGAATGCGTATTTTTAAAGTTTTAGTTTAACTTAGACCTTGATTTGATGAAAATTGATGATTTTGATGGTAACGATAGTATTTTTATGGTTTGAGCAAGTTTGAATGAGGTATTAAAATATGTCTGTACTTTTGGTTGAGGTTCCGAGGACCTCGGGTGTGTTTCGGATGCCCAACGGGTCATTTTTTGGAAGATTTTTACCGTTTTGAGCATAAATGTAATGATCTAAAGGTTCATTTTTAGTTCTAGAGATCCAAATTTGATTTCGACACTTCTAGAATTTAAATCATGAATTATAGGACTGATCTGGAAATTTTGGTTTAATTTCATCAAGTCGCAATTGGATTTTTGACGCAAAATGTGAGATAATTGTTTAACGAGCGAAATGGGTATTGAACTGGGCAAACGAGCTCTGAATTGAGATCGATTGAAGGGTTGTGTTCTTATTATTATTTTCGACTCATAGGAATAAGAATCGTCTAATTCCGAGTTCGTATGATGAAATAAGAGCCATTTTAGTAAAAAATGGCTGTGCTGCAAATTTCTTAAAAGCTGCTATATTTTCTGAAGCAGTGAACAGTACCCGCACGTGAATAGTAACCGCGCGGGTGAACAATGAACAGTGGCCCACGCGCATGAACAATAGCCGTGAACAGTGTCTGTGAACAGTGTCTGTGAACAGTAGCCGTGAACAGTAGCCTAAACAGTAGCCGTGAACAGAGGCGTGAATAGTGCCGGACAGAATGTTAAGTTTTTGGAAATGGGACTTCGAACCCATTTTCCATTTTTGCGATTTAGAGCTCGGATAAGGTAATTTTTGGTCCGATTTTCATTGGGAACAACGGGGTAAGTAGTCTTAACTCAATTTTGGTTGTATAACTCGAATCTATTGCAAGTTTTGGTGTTTAATTTGAGAATTTTTTTGGAAAAAGGGTAGAAAACCCTCTTGGATAGAATCAAGGATTTGAAGGTCGAAATGATATGGGAATTGAATGATTTTTACATGGTTAGACTCGTGGCGAGATAAGGAAGCCGACAATGTTAATTTTATAATTTTTCGAGACGTGGGCCCGGGGCTTGGGTTTTGCAAATTTTGTGAATTTCAATAATTTTTGATTGTTTTCGATTGGGTAGTGTTCCATTTGCATATTGTAATGTATTCGCTCTGGTTTTGGTTAGATTCGACGTGCGTGGAGGCTAATTTGAGGGGCAAAGGCATCGCAAGCGAGGAATTCCACCGGTTCGAGGTGAGTAATATTTGTAAATGATATCCTGAGGGTTTGAAACCCCGGATTTGCACATCATAGTGTTGTATTGAGGTGACTTGCACGCCGGAGATGAGCGTGGGGTAGAGCACCATTTGGGATTGTGACTTGGTCCGTCCCGGTTGTTGATTTTACTGCGTATTTGACTGAAATTACTTGTTATCATCATAATTTGAGCTGATTGCCATGTTTGGGGCCTTGTACCGACTTGTAAAATCCTTCGGGGATCAATATTACTATTTTAGCATATCTTGCATGTCATTTGGTTTCAGTCCAAGGTTTTAAATACTATTTTGCAAACTCAGCCACGCTTCTAAGTTTTGAAAACTTAAATGACATTTTATATGTATTTCGGGCTGTAAACTTCTATTTTGTAAATGCCCAAGGGGCTTACTATATTGTTTTCTGGACTGATTATAAAGTAACTTGAAACAGTGGTAACAATGACACTGTATGTTATACTTGAAACAGTGGTA